>VDFB02333815.1:0-138367 GCA_007258455.2 Sequoia sempervirens | reverse complement strand
CGTCACATTCTATGCTTCACATATTATAGGATTAAAAAAAGAAAAATTGAATTTCATGAAGTTTTGACCAAGTTAAGGTGGTCAGACAGACGAGTTTTTATATTTTCTAAAAGTTGTAATAAAAAATTCATAATTAATTATTTACTTGGAAAAAAATTACAAAAAAATATGCATCACATCCAGAAATGAGTCCTCTACTTATATATAAAATCTTACAAAAAAATATTATCATTTTATTGTGGTTAGGGTGGTCAGACAGACACCTACTTCTTATTTTTTCCCTAAAATTTAAGTACTACTGCATTGAAATTTCAAATTTTCACCAAATAGATTTAAAAAAAATAAACCTAGTAGTTTAGAAACTACATTCAATTTGCTACATTTTCTATTCTTACATATTTTTAAAATAATATAGATAACTTATTCAAATTTTTACGTCAAGCTGCCTAACTCTGAGTTTTTTGAATTTTTTGCCACTTAAGGGCCTATTTTTTCCATGATGATCCTGCACATACCCTTTTATTGAAAGCAAGTATACAAAGTATAAACTTCATCATAGGTCACAGATTATGCAAGTTCTTTCATGATTTTCTGTGAAACACTATTTTGGTGAAATTTAATAGTCTGAGTTGTATGAATAGATTTCTTTGAAAATTAGTTGTGAATCAAGATGCAAATATATATTTTTGGTTCATCACCTCCTAGAGTTAGCTTTTCATTTCATCAGTTATCCTTCTTCCCTTTTCCCACAAAAGTTTCATTAGTTTCTAGGAGATCTAAAGGGGAATTGACTCATAATCTAGAGACTCATTCTCACAGTAGGTCACCCACAACCTGAGTTTGATCCCATGTTGCATGGGATTTCCAAGCTTGTGAAGGCTTAGCATCAAGGGCACAATCCTTCGTGTCAACAGTAACTCCCCACAACCCAACACCCAAGTCTACTTTTTTAGATTTTTTCTAAAATTGCAACTACACTCCCACTACCTCCACTTGCATTTAACAAAAATGATTTTTATTTAACTAAATATAATTATGCTCGAATTACTTAAATTAGCCTCCAAACATGAATTTAACCCCCTAACATGAAATGCAAATGCAAATTTAAAATTTGATTTTTTTTGGTTGATGCTAATTTCTTTTTCACCTAGGATGCTCCTACATGATACCAATTGCTACACTTATCATTCTAATTATCTTGATGCTATTTTGTTGTGATTTCTGAGTTAGTGAGTTGAGAGTTATTTTTCTATATTGTATTTGTGATTATTGTGAGATTTAGTGAGAAGTTAGAAGAAGGAAATCATGTGAATCTTGGAGGAGGTGTCAATCAACTTGAGGGATTGTACTAGGAAGGAGGTCAATCAATTGGAGCATTATACAAGCATGCTAGTTTCTATACCTTTTCCATTATGTTGGAAAGGTTATTTAGATTTGTTACTAAGTTGGAAAAGAGTTCTTTTAAATATGTTGTGATGTTTTTTAAAAGATTGCATGTTTCTTGGTTGTGCATTACACCATAGAACCTATCCTAATGGTTATATATGTATGTACCCTATATAAGGGAGTTTATTTGATTGCAAACATAATTATACTATAGATAGTTTTCATTTCTATATGTAGGATGTCTAAACTATACTTATGTAGCTAAGAGTAAGAAGTTGTTACAATCACCTTGGTAGTAAAGTCATTTTTTTTATGAGACATGTGGGTTATTCCTGGGGTATGTTTGATACATGGGAAAGGGGGTAACCGAGGTATAAATTATGAATCCAATCATTAATCCAAATCAGGCTTGGAAGGTTTGTGAATAAGAGGCATCCACTCTAAGATCTGGGTGATGAATACTTTGGCCAAAGTAGTGTAAGTAGCCATTGTTCACACTATCAGTTTCACTGTGATCTATGATTACATACTAGGATGGGATGTACATACATGTAGGGGGTAGCCACTGTATGTCATTTCTAGAAACATAGAGGACAAAAAACCATGCTCATAAAAGGCTATTGTTATGAGGTTACCAAATCAATCTCTTCGTCGAAGGGTAGGGCCACCTTACCAGTTAGGTAGATGTGTGAGGGACCATAGTAAGTCCATGGTTGGCGGAAAAGTGCTTGAGTGATGCTTCTCCTCTTCAGTTGGTAGCCAAGATTTGAGGGGGATTTCTTGGATCATTTGTTCTTTATATTTTCTATAAGCTTGTTTAAGCTATGTATGTATCTCGTATCCATTTATATGGAAATTGTAAATATGAAATGTCATATGAAAATTATGTATCATCATTATTTGAATTAATGAAAGGAATTATTTTGTATGCAATGGGAAAGTTTAAAATATGTTCAAATGTGCATTTATTATTCAAAGGATTTTTTTTATTGCTCTTAAAGGTTAGATGCATAAACTATTCACTTGTGGGTAAAACATAGGAAAATTACTGTGTAGAACAATGGGCATGTTACATTATCCTCTTTTGGTTGTAAAACTATAGGAGGAGGCTTAATATTTTTGAAAATACCACTTTTTTTTACATAAATCTCTTAACCATAGAATCCCAAATATTGTACCCTTTCACACTAAAACCATAGACAATATAGATACACTTTATTGGTTTGTTCTCCAATTTTTTCACCCTAGACACATGTACGTATTCCCCATAACCAAAAATATGAAGATGTTATAATGATGGATTTTCTCCCAACCGTGCTCCTCATAAGAGTCTTATCCACAAGATTTTATATAGGATACCTGTTAATTAGCTAGCATGCAACAACCATTTCTACCTAGAACTTCTATTCCAAGCTATATCCATTAAGCATACTCCCAACCCTCTCTATCAATATCCATATCATTCTCTCTCCAAATCCATTCTATAGAGGGGTATATGGAGTTGTCTCATGTTTTTATAGATCCCACTCTCCTCATAGAATCTATCAAAATTTGCTTAAAAATTGTAACCACCATTTTTAATTCTCAAAACCTTGATCTTCTTATTAGTCTATTTTTTTTGCTAGAGCCTTAAACTCTTTAAATTAAATCAAGAATTTAGATTTAATTATGGGGAATCATATCCACTTCCTTCTAGAGCAGTCACCTATGAAAGATACATTATATATATATATATATATATATTGAAGGAATATTAACATGACCAAGAAAATTAGAATGAGTTAGACCCAACATCCTAGAAGATTTATGAGAACTTGAGTAAAAGTAAATGCAATTCTATTTTCCATACATGAAGTGTTCACATAAATCAAACTCAAGAGAATAATAATTCAAACCCTCTACAAGATTTTTTATTTTTTAAGGATCCTTAGACACTTCTCACCTCTATGGCCATTTATCCAGTGCCATAACATAATGTCTTCTCCATATGTAACTAGGTAATTTAAGTAGTAAAACCCTTAGGAACCTAGGAAGCACAACCATTAGAAGTAAAATAAACACTCTTCTTTGATATTATATTCTATGGTGAAGTTGTATATTCTATAGATCTCTTCACACAAATAGGAATATAGGAATTATTACATTGAACCATGCATGCATCTAGCTAAGATAGAGTGCCCATACAAAAACATTTAATAATCACCATTTCTCCTCGCGTCATATTACACCCTCCACTAGAGAAAACAAACTACACACCCACATCATTAATCTTAGTAACTAGAAATAGGTTTTGGACCAAACTATGGATATGTAGTACACTATTGATCCCATTCACACATCTATTAGGGAATTATATAAAGAATATTTCATGGCCAAAAATATTTAGGCAATTCATCTCCAAGTTACACCTTCTCTATCATATTCTATTAACCAAACCTAAAGTGAGGTATTATGAAAGGAAGCTCTAGAGTTTACTAACCATGCACCTTCCAATGTATACATTGGTAAGGCCATGAAAAATGCATCAATGCCATCTTCTTAATACCTTTTATACTCATCATCTAGATCATTTTTATTATTCTAAATTTCTCCTTGAATTATTTTCAAAAATGGCCAATCTTGGTGTAGTTACAATATTTATCCTTGGAATTTTAATGAGATTTGAATTTATAATTGTCTCTGTTATTGTATTTCTTCTTACCTTTCTCTTTAAGCATCCTATGAATAGCTAGGGCCTCCTTGGTTGATTTTTTTCTCTACATCTCCTCCAAAAGTAATGATGTAACTACCTCATCCATTTTGAGTTTAGAGGTAGTACTTCCAATTTCCATCAACAAGTGATCCCATGAGTTTGGCAAAGAAACTAACAAAGTCATGCAATTATCCTCTATTATGAAATAACTTGCACACTAGAGGAATATAGTAAGAAATATGCTAAAAAATACTTGATATTAATATGACACTTTGAGAGGGAAACCTCCTAATCCATTTTGAGGGGGATACCTCCAATATTCTTCAATAAGAACACAATACTCAACACAATGATAATAACTAACCTATACCTCCTACATATACCATACTTATGCCT
Organism: Sequoia sempervirens; assembly: GCA_007258455.2. Lineage (NCBI taxonomy): Eukaryota > Viridiplantae > Streptophyta > Pinopsida > Cupressales > Cupressaceae > Sequoia > Sequoia sempervirens. Next base: position 133,893 of record VDFB02333815.1, on the reverse strand, counting down.
TGGATACCACCTAAGCTGACTTAGATACTTAAGTATAACTCCTAGGATGACCTAAATACCTATATAGGATTATAATAATGATTATGTGACTAATTTAAGAGTTAAGATAGTCACAAGATGACTACTCATAACCTAATATACACTATAAGGTAAGGGTCATAATATTTCCTCCCTCTTTACAAAAGCATTATTCTCAATGCATAAAATACTAATCTTTGTCTTCTTTTTCTTCTTCTTCATCTCCCTTCTCTGCTCCTTGTACTTGTTCTTTTTCTTGTTCCTATTCTCTCTCTCTCTCTGTCTCTTTGTCTCTGTCTCTCTGTCTCTCTGTCTCTCTCTTTTTCTTGTTTTTTTTCACACTCTTGTTCTTTCTCTTGTTATTTTTATTTATCTTTATCTTTCTCTTGCTCTTTTTCTTGTTCTTTTTTCCCTGCTTCTTGTTCTTGTTCTTGTCATTTTCTTTTTTCTTCTTATTTTGCTACTTCTTGTTATGAAGATATTCTAGAAAAACAAATTTTCAATAAATCACATGAATTAAATACAAAAAATCTAAATTTTTTACTATAACTTACCAAGGTTGAGATCTCACATCTCTAAGAAATCAATTGGTTTTTAGCCTTGAGAGCAATTTTTTTGGAAACCCTAATTTTTAAATAAATAACTTAATTATACTCTAATATCTCCTAAATTTGGATTGTAGATGATACAATACATTCTTGAAAAACCATTTAAAAATAAGGAACACAATCACCAAGATCTAAGAGATATGTGATTTCCAAAATAATTTGGTAGAAACCCCAATTTTATAATAAATTGCTCAAATCTTCCTTAAATCCTCTAAAATTTGGACTACAGATTCTTCAATATGTGCTTCAAAAACCATAGTTATTCCTTGTATACCACCTAGGCTGACTTAGATACTTAATTATAACTCCTAGGATGGCCTAAATACCTTTATATTATAATAATGATTATGCAACTTATTTAAGCATTAAGGTATCTGCAAGTCGACTACTCATAACCAAATACACACTATAGGGTAAGGGTCATAACATCCTCCTCTATCTTCATTTCAATGGAGTGTATATGGATGATAGTCATGTTGAAAGCATTTAGGTTTTTATCTAGAGAACCACCATCCTATATCTTGAGGGTATACAATGTATTTCTCAAGAAAAAATTATTTACTATGTATTTAGCTCAATAAATCTCACGTAATTCTTCCAAAGAGATACAATGGTGAATTCTTTATGTACATTCAATAATACATAGTTAGCTAAATAAAGCCTAATTAGTCTTTTCACTTTCTTGTCCATTTTTTCTTAGTCTTATTGTGATATAGTAGTAGGTTTGGATATGGATATTGTAGCCCATAAATATCTATCTACAAGCATATCCTTCATCTTGGGCTTCCAAAACTCAAAGTTTGTGCTTGAGAACTTCTCAATTTCTAGACTCGGTCTATTTATCCTTTTTCTACAACAAGATCTTTTTGGCAAGTTCCCACTCAATCTAAGATTAGTACCAAAAAACTTTATCCCTAACACCTAGAATATGAGATGATAAAGTTTTTATTCTAAATGAAAGGAAGCAAAGGTGTAGAATATGCTTCCTACATTGATTCATGAGAAGAAATATGTGCAAATATTAAATTAATCATATAGTTAGAAGGAAATAAATATAAAAGGAATATACCATAACACAAAGATTTATGTGGGGAAGACCCTTTCAAGATAAAAAAAAATATCACTCCAAAGAAACTCAATATATTATTTAGTAATCAATGGTTATGGTACACTTATAGAGTCTAATATTTTACATGAGTATCACTAACAAGAGATTTGAAGAAATTCTTGCAACATAACAATACTTGCAAAAAATCACTATCAGAACCTTTATCTCAAGCACTCAATAAATTAGATATGCACTACATGAAACCATCAAAGTGTAATTAGGAAACCATGAGCTAAAAACAACTAAAATATATCACTCAAATCCTTAATTAAAAATCCAATGCCTAATTCCCAAGATGAGTTCATGGCTAAAACTAAAATGTTCCTTCTACCTTGCCACAAACTTGTCATAATCCACTCACCAACTTGGGTCCTCCATTGTCTCATCCAAAGATACATTATTATGAGTCATAATTTGGTCAACTAGTGTAACTCCCTTTTATGACTCTCTTATGTGTCATATATGTTCTTAAATTTCTCATGTAAGAGGCCCAACTTTTAGAGGCCATAAATTTTGATCTGGAAAGTTGATTGAGACCTCTTTTAGAACTCAGATAGTTATGTATTCATAACAAGGAAATCAATTAAAAACCATTCTAACACTTTTTAGGGCCAAATATGACCTCTATAGCCTGGGAATTGAGTTTTTTTAACCGTATTTCACAAAACTTGAATTTTTAAGTTCTTAAAATGATGATTCTATAAAAAATGAGGGAGATGGAGCGTGAAGGGAGTTTGTTTGAAGCATTAGGGTTTGAAGGATCATCACAAATTTCAAAGAAGGATGTGTGTAGATATCACTGAAGAAGATGTGGACATTTTAGGATGCCAAAAAGCTCCCTTTCGCCTAGAGTGGGAAAAAATATACTCTAACAATTCGGTCATGAGAAAGTGGCCCCTTGTGCAAAAAAAGTCACATGTAGACCATGAACGATATTTTTTGAATAGTAAACACCTAAAGGATGACAAATCATTAGATAACAGTTCCAAATTTCATCTTAGTGCTCAAAGTGGTCTCACTAGTTAGGTTTTGAAACCATTTATAAGTAGTCGAGGGTTCTAGAGGAAAGGCCCCTTTTTTTCTAAAACTATTTGATGGGTGAAGGCATTGCACATAAGAGATACCCTTCCTTCAGATCTAATGGAAGGATTTAGGACATGCAAACGAAGCCCACGATGCAGAGAAATACCAAGAAAAAATAGATTCAAAAGGATGAAAGCGAAATCCACAAGAGACAAGATTCAAAGCCGGGTTCTCTTGAATTAGTTGGTAGGATACACAAAATTTTATTTCCTACACCCATGATTGATCTTCTAAACATACACTTATCCTCAAAAGTGCAAGATTAGAAAGATAAAGCCCTCATTGGTAAAATATGGAATGTGAAAGTCCAACTCTCTCACCTCCAAATGTGGGTAAAGGAAAATGACTGCAATTAACCAACACACTCTACCAACTTGATTTTGTCCATAATTCATAGGTCCCAATCTTATTTCGTTTTTGTTTGATTTTTTGTTACACTTCTTTCCTCTCTTTCTCTCTCCATAGTTACAACTAAATCTTTTAACTTTAATTTTTTTTGTCATCCGTCTAAGTCAAAGGTGCTTTAAACTTAAATTATTTAAATAAAATTATACTTTAAAATATTTAAATTTTATTTAATATTATATAATTTATTTAATAATTGTTTAATTAATAATATATTATCATTAATATTATTTAAATTATGTATTTAATATACTATTTAAATAATATTAAATAAACATTAAATATATTATATAATATTAAATATATTTTAAATAATATATTATATATTAAGGATAACTATTAAATATATAATATATTTTATCATGTAATATATTTAATATTAATATTAAATATATTATATAGTATCATATAATAATAATAGTTAATAATATTAAGCTCGTGTGGGTAACAAAGTTGGCTTGAGTCTTGGGTTTTCTATTAATGATAAATAATATATTATATTAATAGTAAATAATATATTTTCTATTAATTAATTATTATATGATGATATTTAATATATTTAATATTATCTAATAATGATATTATATAATATATTATTAATGTTAATATATTATATGATTAAATGTATTATATATTAATAATATTAATTATCAATATATTTATGATTAATCCTTGGGGATGCACCAAATCACCCACTGAGCCAAATACATTGGGTAAAGACCAAGCTTCAGAGTCAACCCAAGACCTTGGGGAGAAAACCCAAGACTCAAGCCAACTCTGCCACCCACACGAGCTTAATATTATTAACTATTATTATTATATGATACTATATAATATGTTTAATATTAATATTAAATATATTACATGATAAAATATATTATATATTTAATAATTATCATTAATATATAATATATTATTTAAAATATATTTAATATTATATAATATATTTAATGATTATTTAATATTATTTAAATAGTATATTAAATACATAATTTAAATAATATTAATTTTAATATATTTATATAGTTATATATAAATGTATTGAATTATAATATTAAATATGTTTTTTAATATTGTAGGAATCAAGTAGCCCCTTATAAATTGTAGTGCCCTTGGTAAACTTTTTCATGTGACTAGTGCGGGCCTAATATTATTAACTATCATTATTATATGATAATATATAATATATTTAATATTAATATTAAATATATTACATGATGAAATATATAATGTATTTAATAATTATCATTAATCTATAATATAATATTTAAAATATATTTAAAATTATATAATATATTTAATAATTATTTAATATTATTTAAATAGTATATTAAATACATAATTTTAATAATATTAATTTTAATATATGTATATAGTTATATATAAATGTATTGAATTATAATATTAATTTTTTTTTTTTTATATTGCAGGAATCAAGTAGCCCCTTTTCACAGTGTGACATGCCCTCCCCGTGTGAGCCTAATATTATTAGCTATTATTATTATATGATAATATATAATATGTTTAATATTAATATTAAATATTTTACATGATGAAATATATTATATATTTAATAATTACCATTAATATATAATATATTATTTAAAATATATTTAATATTATATAATATATTTAATGATTATTTAATATTATTTAAATAGTATTTTTTTTTTATTGGAGGAATCCATGTTGGTAAAAAAAATTCACGTGATAGATGCTAGCATGACATGCCCTCAGATACCACGGAGATGGGGGGAGACTAAACCTCATTAATATTAAATATATTATATATTTAATAATTATCATTGCTATATAACATATTATTTAAATTATATGTAATATTTTAAAACTATTATTTAATAATTATTTAAAGGATATATGATGCTCTTGATTGTGATGGAAATTAGTTGACCAAAGGAACAAGTAAAGCTTGGACCGCTTAAGTGGCATAAGTGGGACATGCTTAACTTGTTCCTTTTGTTAATCAATTTCCACTCTCATAAAAAGTCACCATTAAACATATAATAAATTTAATCATTTAATGTTTTTGATTAAGGAACAAACAGGTTTTGAAGGGACCCCGAAACCCTTCACAGTAAACAAGAGAAAGATACAACATCAAAAGGCTAATAAAAAACAAACAGCTTCCATCAAAGAAAAAAAAAGGAACATCCTAGGACAGCAAGCAAAAAGCCAACAAAAAGCCACCAAAAGTCCAGACACTAGGCCAGATTCCTGAGGATCTTCGCCGCTTCCTACTCAAGTTTATTCATATTTAAAGCAGAATTTAATCATATAATGTTAAAAATAGTTTAAATAATATATTATATAGTAATAATAATTATCAATATATAATACATTTAATTGTATGATATATTTAATATTAATATTATATAATATCATTATGAGCTAATATTAAATATATTAAATATCATCATAATAATAATAATTAATAATTATTAAATAATAACAAATGTGGACATGTTAGGAAAGGGGAATGTTGGATGTTGTGTAGTCTCCTATTTCCTTTTTTGTTTTCTCTTTTTTACTATTCCTGTAGTCTACTTTTGTCTTCATGGCTTGCATGCCTCTTTTGTTAGAAATTTTTAGGTCTCTTGACTCTACCCTGCATGCCTCTTTATGGCTTTAGTTGCTTGCTTTTGGCCTTTGAACCACTTTTTGTGGTTGGTTTGGGGCAGCTTAGCCTTTGTTTCTTGTTCTACTATTTTATTTTTGTAACTCGGGATCAAGGTCGCTTTTTTAATAAATCACAAATATATTATATATTATTTATCATTAATAATTAATATTATTTAAATTATAAGAGAAAAAGTATAAAGTTGTGTCACACTTTCAACCAATTTATTAGTACAAATGAATTTAAGTATTTCTAACTAAAAATCAATTTTGGTCAAACACATGATCTAGCTAAGTTAGTCCATAACTTTTCTAACTAAAATTGTTGGCTAAATGCATATGTATTATGAGACCAATTTACTAAAAAAAAATATTTGAAAAACTTGATGTTTAACAACTCTTACTCATATAAATAACATTTTTTAACTATAAAAGACCCTTTTGTAGGTCATAAATGTAGTTTTCAATAATATAAATTTTAATATTTTATTTAATAATTATTTATTATTTATTATTTATTATTTATTTTTAGTAAAAGTAGGTTATCACACAAAAATATTAGATTGATTTATCAAAATTGGAAAAAATATATCTATGCACTAAAGTTTCAAGTTATAAATACACATAAAAGAAATGAAGGAAAAAAAATAAAATTATGTAACTTAATTTTTTAGTATTTTATCAACAACTAGATTTTAGTGTCAATTTATTAAAAAACTATATTCAAATAAATTTTTAATTTTTTCAAAAAAATACAAACATAAAATATACTAAAAAATACACATTTTGTTAATTTACATCATTTCAAAATTTAAAACATATATGCCACTTTTTAGTGATTCAAGTTTAAAAGTTGGATTAGTGTTTGTTGTTTCCTTTATAAAAAGTGTGACACAATTTTGTACTTTTACCTATTAATGATAATATATTATTAATTAAATAATTATAAAATTATAATATTAAATATAATAATTTAAATAATTGTTTTAAGTTCAAACTAACTTTAGCTTAGACAAAAGGAAAAATAAATTTTAAAAAAGATTTAACTGTTGCCCCCCTTCATGGTCTATTGCCCATTTTATTAATGATTCTATCGCCATTATAAACTCTTTTGAGGAGATCAAAATCACACATGATTTTCATGAACCTAACATGCTGGTTGATGGTGTTGCCAACGTGGGAGTGTTGGAGAGATCTGAGTGGGATTCTTTTGAATCACTACCTATTAATTTGAAGTGTATTTCTAATAATGACTAGATGGCTTGTTTATAGGGGCGGTGTCTTTGGGGAAAGGTTTCTCATCATGATTTTGAGTTGGTATTGGAACTTCAAACCTTTTCCCTATCTGATAAATTATTTTTTCCTTGGTTTCCGTAGAAGGATCGACTGACAATTCTGGCAGGGAAGTACTTGGAATGATAATCCCACACTTATTGTGGGTGTTTGTTGTATCATTTTTAATAGTGCCTGGTTCTTTTTTTTGTTACATTTCTTCCAGGTTTTGTTGTGTTTTGGGTTGTTGCTTGTTACCATGGGTGGCGATCGTTGCAGAATTGAGCCGAGTTCCTATGAAGAGTTTCAAAAGAATGCTACTATGTGGAAGCATTTAGAATTGGGGGGGTCTCACAATTTATGCAGATAATTCAAGGACTAGACCCTGATGCCACTAATTTCTTTGTGAAAGGATGGAATGCAAGGTCTTTGCAGTACAAGGGTGTTGAGTTTCATATTGATGAGGACTTCATTGCGAAGGTAACTAGTCTTTCGGTTACTGGGAGGAAGTTTTTCAAAGACAGGGGTGTGGCCAAGAAGGCTTTTGCGAACTTTTTCAAACATGATGAGAGGAATCAACTTAAGAAAATTGGAAGTGGCGGTTATGCTAGGAAGTCCTTGAAGCCGCTTTGGAGGGACCTCGTGAAGGCCATTATGTACTACTTCACCCTTGAAGGTAGATTCTCTGTGGTTTACACTTATCACTTTGTGCTTTTGAACCATTTTAAGCATAAGGTTTCTATCTCCTTTCCTTTTTATTTGTTACTCTCTATGGAGAAGAGTATTGAAGACCACAGGAAGAACCCTAAGAAGACGGTTCTTCACGAAGGGCTTATGAGTTTGTTATTTGCTGATATCAAGTTTAAATTGATTTCGGTTTCCCCTAAGACTCCTGGTAAAAAGGGGGTTAAAAATGATGATTATGATATTGGAGACTTTGCCGGTGAATGGGTTGGTAGTTCTGAGGAGGAAGAGTCAGAATATGAGGATATGTCTATTGATGAAGAAGGCTCTGAGGAAGGGGAAGAGGATTCAGAAGAGTGGGGTAAGGGTTATGGGATTGATGTGGAGTTACGAGAGACTTTGGCTAATTCTGTCAAAAATTCTTCGAAGGGGAAAACCAAAGGATCGAAGAAAGTTAAAGCTTTAGCCAAAAGGAAGCTTGTGATAGGTGATGAAGTGAAAGCCCCTGGTTTGAATGTGAATCCTACGTTGTCTTTGGGTAATGAGGGTTTGAAGGGATTTCCTCCTGAGGGTGAAGTGGCTCCTTCGAATGTTGATTGTGTTTAGAATGTCATTTTGGAGAACCCTGTTCTTGGTAAGACTGGTCGGTTGGAGAGCTCCTATGTGTTAGGGCTTAAGGTTCCAAAAAATGTGGGTGATCAGTTGAATGATCCTGCTATTTTGGGTAATTCTATGATGGAGAATAAGCCAATTGATACTAGTCCTATTGAAATGCAGGGGATTGAAGTGGTTAATTGTTCTCAGGTTTTTTCTTCGACTGAGAGGGAAGTGAAGAAGGAGCATCTGGAAGTGTTAGCTGATTTGGATGACTTGTCAGACAAGGAGAGGATCAAGGTGGACATTGTGGAGGTTGAGGATTCCCCCGCCGAAGAAGAGGACGACCACAATAGGGATTGTGTTGATGCCCCCGATGACTTGGAGCAGAATGATCAACCTCCAGTTAACTGGGATGAAATTGATATGAATATGTTTTGTAGGATGGCTGAAGATGGGACAAGAAACCTGCTTTCTTTGGTTAAGTGGTTATTTACTAAGGTAAAGGAGCTCAATCTTCAGATGAAAAATTGGCAGGATGTTTGTGTTGCTATTCTTAGGAGAAACCAAAAGGAGTGTGAAATAAAAGGCAAAGTGAAATCAATGCATGTTAAGTTTGATAAGCTTTTGATGGATGCTAGTCATTTGGGGGCTGCACACGAGGAAAGGATTTCCTCTTTGGAAGGTATTGTTAATAAAATGCTAGAACACAGAGTTGCAAGCTTGGAGGATAAAATTGGAAAGATGTTGGAGGATTTAAAAACAATGGTCAATATTAGTAATAATTCTTTGAAGACCATTGTGATGGGTCTTTTTGTTCTGAATGAGAAAGCACTAAATTGGATGGGTAAACCTCTTGACATGGGTGATATGGAGAACATGATTGAAGAGGTTAGTGGCTCTTATCTAGTGGAGAAAGCGGAGGCTTCTACTCCTGCGTTCGATAAAGACTTGCAAGCTGGTTTGTGCCTTAGGATGAGAAGTAAGACAAAAAAGAGGGTTGTTGTGGTTGTTGAAGAGTTGAAGGATGTTACCAATATGCATGAGGAGGTCATTAAGGAGAACATGGCCTCGACTGATGTCTTAGATAAGTTACTGTAGCTCGTTCTTCCTTTGTTGGTTCAGCAGGTTTGCTAATGCTTTTTGTTGTTGGGATTGTTGATGGGTTGCTATTGTTACATCTTCTGTCAGCTTTTTGGTTTTTTGGGCTACTAGGTTTAGTGTTTAATTTATTTTGTATCTTTTCATCTTTGTAAATGGTTTTGGGGTGCCTTCAAAACCTATTTTTCCTTATCAAAAACTATTGTCATATGATAGTGATTGTAGAGGAACAAAGTGCAACAAAAAATAAAACAAGAAAAAATAATTGGGGCCCATGAATCATGGACAAAGTCAAGTCATTAGAGTTTGTTGGTTAAGCCCAACTGAGGAAAAATGGTATTATGTCACTCAAAGATGTCTTATCTCTAAAGGTTTTTTCATCGTTATTTTATAGATAAAGAGGATAGAGAGAAGACCCTCCAAAATGGTCCATGGTTTCTTAATCAAAATGCTCACATACTTAAACCATGGAATCATTTTGATCCTTCCTTTAATTCTTTGCCTTCAATCACTCTTTGAGTTTCCTTTCTGAACTTCTTGTTTGAATTTTGGGATTTTACCCTCTTAAAAAAATTGGTAATGCCATTGACACTTTTTTAAAGCTTGATGATAAATCTTTCTTTGATGATAGTGACCCTTAAGTTAAAATGACTTCTTTTTAAGGTTATTGATTCTCCCCATTAGTCAATAAACATTATTTTTGATTTCAAGATTTGACATCAAACCCTAAAATTAGTTAGGAAATCACCAAAAAAAGGATAATTTTATAATCCCTCGAATCTCCCCAAAGAAGGGTTTCTCCTCTCCTAAAGAATTATAGAAGGATTCCTCAGGATTTAAGATCCCCTCTCTCAAAACCAACACCTTTGGTGAAATTTCTCAACTACTACTTACCAACCATCTTGAAGTTGAACCTCAGCCTGCAAATAAAATTGTGGCTTTAGAGGGGTTTTAGGATATTCTTGTAGTAAATTTTGAAAATGCAATTGTCTCAAATCCTTTGATGGGAGATAAGGTTATGGATATCAGAAAAAGTGCAATTTTTTCAAATCCTTTGATGGGTAATAAGGTTGTGGATATCTCATAAAATGCAATTGCTTCAAATCCTTTGATGAGAGATAAGGTTTTGGATAATTCAAAGGATGAAATATTAGAAGAAGATAAAATTTTAGATCTTGTGGATGATATTCTCCACAAAGTGGGCAATGGTTTGACTGAGGAAATCATAGACAAAATTCTAAATGAGAGTGAAGAAGAGACACCTATTGAAAATATTTCAATCTCTCAAACACTAAGGGTTGAAAACCCTAGTGGTTCTTCTAAAACCAAGAGAGGTAGAAAACCAAATAGTTTCAAAACCTATAAAGAAATTGTGGCTAGTTTCTAGTCTACAATAAATAAGAATTTAAGATCGAGGAGAGTTTGTTGCTCTCCTCAAGATCAACGAGGGTCCTTTCATGGAATTTTAGGGGCTTAAAAACATCTAAAAAATATTCTTGATCAAGCGCTATTTAGAAAATAGTAATCATGATATCATTCTCCTTCAAGAAGCGAAGCTATCAATAGAACATGGTTCATTAATATTTGATAAATGGTAAAAATGGAAGTATGTTATGGTACTTGCTAGAGGCACTTCTAGAGGTCTTGTCATCCTCTAGAAATGAATTTATTAGTTAGTCTGGATGTTATCACATTGGCTTCAATTTTGATGCTTTTATATGTAAAATGCTCCTCCCTTTCCCTCTATTTTGGATCTTCAATGTGTATGGGCCCTCAAGCACTACCTAGAAGTAGCTATGGAATAATTTGAGTTTTATTTTTCGACCTACTAATCAAGAACTGGTAATATTTGGGGGATACTTTAATGCTATTTCTAACTCTTTGAAAAATCTAAGGGAATAATACTAGCAAAAGAAATTATGGAGGACTTCAGGGAGTTCATCTCTTCTAATGGTTTACTTGATTGTGTCTCATAATGGTGTCTCTTGTAAATTTTTGGTTGCCTCTACCTTTGTTAATTCGTAGGAGAAGCCTGACTCTTTTCCCTTATGTGGGAAATTATGGAACATGATGCTGATCCCTAAGGTGAATTTTCTATTTTGGCTGCCCATGCAAGGTAAAGTCTTAACACAAGATAACCTCTGTAAAAGGGTATTTTCAATTCCGAATAGGTGTGTCCTCTATGAAGTTGACGCTGAGAGTGCCTTCCATATTTTCCTTGGGTGTGGTTTTTCTTCTCTTCTCTGGAGTAAGTTTCTTGGCCTTTGGATCCTGGAGTGGGTCTTCTTGGATTCTCTTTGTAATTTTGTTGAATAGTGAAAGCGTCCTTCCACTTCCCCCATTCTTCGATGGTTATGGGAGATTGTGGCCCCACATATTTCTTGGCGGATTTGGAAGGAATGTAACAATGGAATTTTCTGTGACTATAAACTCAAGATTAGTAGTCTTTTCATCAAGATTCGTTGGGCGATCTTGGAGAAATTTTCTCTTATTGGGTCTGAGTCACCACGTTGTGCCCCATCTGCTTTCTTGGCTGGGTATGACTTGTTGGTGATTTCTAACTGTAAGATTCCCTCTTTACCATTCAAGATTTCCAAGTCTAGTCTAAATGCTAGATTGAATACTAAGTGGAGGCTACCACCTTTAGGGTGGGTTAAAATTAATTTTGATGGGGCAGACAAGGGTAAACCCTAGTCCTATAGGTTCTGGGGGGTGTTGAGGAATGAGGATGGCAAGCTCTTAGGTGCGATGGCACTCCCATTGGGAAATCAGATAAATCACTGTGCTGAGGCAGAGGTTGCGTTTATAAGTATTAAGTTTGTTGTCGATAGGGTTACTCTAAATTATGGGTGGAAGGAGACTCGTTAAACATCATCAATTGTCTATGTGGAACCCAAAAACCTAGCTGGAGTGTTGATCAATTAATTAAAGATGCTATTATTATGTTGAGATCTTGTGTAGAAACCTGTGTTTCTCACATATATAGAGCATGGGAGGAAGGCTCTCTCCTTCTCGAGGTAGCTAAGATCTTAATGAGAAATGATGGTTTTGGTTGAGTTTATGTGGTGGCATTATTTAACCATTAGTACCAAATTTTTACTCACATGCTTTGTGGGTATCAATTAGTTTGTTGGCTATCAGACAAACTCTACTTCCCACAATTTTCTATTGCTAGTTCTAGTGAATATGGGAGGCAATAGAAGTAGAATTGAGCCTCATTCTTGTGCGAGCATGAGAAAGAAGAAGAAAATTTGGAGGATTCTCCAACATGGGAATTTTACGCTGTTCTTGGAAAGGTTGCATGGACACAATCCGAATGCTTCGGCAGAGTTTGTTTCTTGTTGGCACAATTGCAAACTCCAAATTAAGGGCATGGTTGTTGATATCAATGAGGAGCTTATATCTATTGTGATTGGGTTGCCTATGGTTGATCGTAAATTCTTCAAAGACAAGAAGAGTAATGAGGAGGCAATGGCTCAATTTTTCAAAGATGACGAATGGAAAAAACTCATCAAGATGGAGGCTTGGGGCTATGAGCAAAAGTCTCTCAAGAAGATATGAGCGAATATTGCAGAAATAATAATGTGGTATGTGACTCTAGAAGGCAGGTTCACTACTATCCTTGGACATCATTTTACTCTTTTAAATCATTTTAGGCATGGGATGTTTATTTCCTTTCCATTCTTTATGTTGTCCTCTGTGGAGGTCTCTATGTATGCACACTTAAAGAATAGGAGGGCACTAACTATCCTACATGAGGGCCTTATTCTATTAATTATGGAGCATGCAAAAGCCCTTATCCTTGCCTCATCAATTAAGGGAAAGGAGAAGACTCGTAGTGAGGATTTTGACTCTTCTAGCTCAAATACCAGCGTGGCTGAGGAAGAGGAGTGGAATGAAGAAGGTGAGGATGGGACCCCCTCCCTTGCGGTTGCCCCCTCTAAAAAGAGGAAGAAGGGTAACCCTAAAGGAAAACTGGCAGCCAAGCGACTTATTTCGAATGATTTGGAGTCCTAGCCTAATGGTGATGCCACAGAGGTGGGCTCTGGGGATTCAACACCCAAGGATGAAGCTATGAACATTGGTCAGGGTGATACCGAGGTTGGAGGTAAGGAGGAGGGGTTTCAGGAGAATGTGATGGCCATGAAGGCCAAGGATAAGCCTAGAAGGGTTTCTAAGCACATTACCAAGATGAAAAAGCAAGCCTCAAAAGATATGGTAAAGGATACCACGAAGCTCTGCAAGGAGAAGGCTTCAGAGGAGAAGGTGGTGGAAATTGATGATTCCTCGGTTTGAAACTCTCCTAATGTGGAACATGTGGGTGAGAAAATGGTACAAGAGGAGGAGGATGTTGAGCAGAAGCAAGTGAAGTCTAATTAGCCTCTAAAGGTTAACCCCCTTTCAGAGGATTTCTATCTTAATGATGACTCCACCTCTATGTTTGAGCTTCTTGACATCGCGAGGGTGGGGGCTATTGGCACTTTCAAATTGGGAAAATGGACTCTACAGGAATTCAATGGGGTCAAAATCAAAATAAAGGGATTGAAGGAGAATTTACAGAATATTTCGAAAGGTTCAGCCTCAGATATTTTGATTGAAAAAATTGTTGATCTTGAGTGTTTGTTCACTAATTTCAAGTCCCTTTGTGAGTAGTGTTTAGCTGGTTTAGAAGCCAAGGTATTGGATACCAATGCGGGAAACTTCTCCATGCTTGTCACATTTCAGTGAAGAATAGTGCAGACTCTTTGGAGGTCCTATTTCACAAAATCAGTGAGCTTAGAGAGGACCATTTGTATTTTCTAAGTTAATGGAGAAGGAACAATTGGCCAAAGGTAAAGGGAAAAAAGGTGTGAAGGATGATGGTAAAGGCCCTATTGCTAGAGGATGGCTGACTAGAAGAAGTCCTTTGAAACTGAGAAACAAGAATTGTTGGACATGATTGGGCTGCATAGGAACTAGGAACTTGAGGTGGCCAACACCTTAAGTAGTATGAAATAGTGTCCTGTTGTCTGTTTTTTGTTTGCTTTTCTATTGCTGGGTCTCGGTTTCTTTCCTGTTATTTTGCTTATTTTTTGCTGATGGTTGCTGTTGATAGTTTAGTGTTATATCTTTGGAGCAACATTTTGTAACTTTTGGTGTTTTGGGTTGCTACTGATTTTTTAGTTTAGCATCTTTTGAGCAACATTTTGTACCTAAAGTTGTAAAGGGTTTCGGTTCCCTTCAAAACTTTTTTTTTCCTTATAATCAAACAACAATATCAATTAGGATATAATTAAGGCAATGAACCTTCACAAGAGACAATGTGTAAACACTCAAATTTGGTGTAATGCTAGTAGCATAACAATGCCTACAAAATACAATATGCAAATTCCATCCCCAATACCCACTAAATAGAGAAACCAATGCACAAAACTACCAAATTTAAATCGTAAAACTATGAGTTAATAATATCCAAAGGTGGCATCCAAATCTCCTAGTCAAATTTTAACACCCAAATCCCAAGAGAAGTCCTATAAAAATCTATGACATCATTTCATAGCTATCCTCCCAACTTAGGTACTCCAATTTTTCTTATTCAAACCATTTAAAGATTCTTCATGATAGTCATAATGACATGTTATAGGTTGGTGAATATTTTTGGTTGACATTTGTAACTACCTCATACAATGCTCTTATGTGTCATAAAGGCTCTTACATTCTTGAAAACAGAGCCTAACTTTCAAGGCCATAACTTTTAATCCAAGAACCAATTGATCCCATTTATTTTTAAACTAAAGATCTTGGAGAGCACCACTATAATTCACATTAGCTAAGATAAAACCTATTTCAAACTTTTTTGAGGTAAAAATTGATAACTATATGTGATTCAATGAGAGGCCATGAAAATGACATGGATCAAATCCACATCCATAGGTCTAATGTAGGATAACAAATAGGGGATCTAACGATCAAGACCAATCTCTAAAGATGAGCGTTGAGCTTGAGACATAATTATGTCATGAATCAAATCTACACAAGAATATGCTACTTGTAAACTAATTATTACATAAAACCACTCTAAACAAAATAAATCCAATTACATAAAAAATATAAATGTACGATGTTGACCAATACAATTATAACTTTTTTTAATAATAAAGAAAATATTCATATATATTTTTTCCATGGTCAGAACGTTCATTTGTGATAATAAAGGCACTAAAAGTCCATTTTACATGCAATCCTAAGAAAGAGACACAAAAGGAGAGCATGTGTTAGTAAACATATAAAATGAGAAGAAGTTGAAGGGTGTGAAGGGGAATAATAGTCATGTGGGCTGTGGGGAGTGGAGTATTATTATTTTATTTACTTTAGCCTTCCTAAGTTGACTTCCATGTTTTATATGCAAGTGTATTAAAACCAAGACTTGTTGAAAGCCTTCTTTTAAGGACTTCTTCACAAAACGACTATAAAAAGTAAAAATATGCACAATTTTTAAAGTCTTTACTCGTGATAATTATATAATTGGTTAGATGTGCATGTTTGACTTTGAACTTATATTACTATTAAACATAATGATCGTTGTACATGTGCATGCATCTGTATTTTTAGGCTAACTTTGCCAAGGGAAAATAATTAATAATGTGATTGCAGCTGTAATCACAAACATTAACAATTATTGGAGTATTTTATGGAAGTAAGTTATGTTTATAATGTCAAAATTGTCAAGAATTTAAAAGTTCTTACCAAATTTGTTAGTGTTGAAAGTAAGTCAAAATGGAGTAGGTGGAAGAAAGAGGTTATCTTTTCAATTATAAATATCTTAACAAATATCTTCTTAAATAAAATCTTATTTACATAATTAATATCTTCCTTTGAATTGTGATTGTGATTTATTTAGTTTATATAGAAAAATCATTTATAAACAAATAGTATTATAAGATATGGATACTGTTTTATGTAGTATATTATAATTAAATATATGAAAGTGTGTATTGGGTAAAAGTTAAGGTTTATATTATTTTTTTATTTATGTTTATATGTATGCATGTTTAGTTATCATGTATGTTTTTATATTATGTATGATCAGTTTAAAAAAGCTAAAATATTATTTATTTTCAAATAAATGTGACTCACTATATAATTGAAAATTCATGCAACATAGTTGATGCATGCATTAATACAATATAGATCATGGGTTTGAATCACAATGCTTTACATAAATACATGTTGAAAAACACACTTAAAAAATATCTTAAGTATTTTTCTAAGTAACAAGGAAGTCATGCATATAAGACATGTAAAATGGATGTCTTAAGTATGGATAATATAGAACTTAACCTTCAACATTTAATATGATAATATAGAAATCTATATTCTATCATATCTAAATATAATATTTTTTTATAAAATATCAACCTCATTTATAATATACAAATTTAAATCTTTGAGTTAATATTAAAAATGTGTATTCTATTATTATAATAGTAAACTTTGTGAATTGAGTATTATATTGTAATTAAAATTAGTTATATATGTATATATCATATTTTTGTTCATAAAGATACATCCTACTGGTGATCCCTGTAACTAAGGGTTATTTTAGAATTAGATTAGATCAATGGAGACAATAAACCCAAAGCAATTACAAAATACAATGGAAGTAAACAAAAGAACGATTATACCATAAAACTGCTGAGACCTCCATGATTCACTTTTGTAACACCTTCTAACTTGCTGGTTGATGTGTTGCCCTCAGATTCATCATGCGAGCAATCTGAAATAAAAGTCTAAGTCCTACACCAAACTTTGAAGGATTTGATCAATGCCTAATGCCTATGACAATATGAGTGAAATGCCTATGTCGAAATATGCCAAGACTAAATGAAGTGAGATGACAAATGCTGTGATGTCTAATGTGTAATATCTAATGCCTCCAATGTCTAAAATCCAATGCCTCCTTATGTCTAAAATCCAATGCCTCCTTATGTCTAAAATCTAATGCCTAATACAAAAATGAGAGGAAAATGGAATTTTATAGAAAATGCCATTTTGAACGGACAGATGAGATTGAATGTCAATAAGATGTCCTAATCAATGGCCAAGATTGAATGTTGTAGTATGGAATAGGGTTAGGTCAAAATTAGGGCAATGACAAGAAATGGAGGGTTGAGATTGAATTATGAGATAATTCAATCAAGGGATGAAATTGAATGAGATGTCAAGAGATAAGATTTGATGTGGAAGATAAGATTGGCACAGACAAAGAGGTGATAGGAGAAATTAAATAATAAAAATTATTTAATTTAGGTGGCAAATGAATAATTAAATAATTAAAGATGTTATTGAATTATAGGGGAATGTGACAAAAGGAATCATTTTGAATTAAATAATGATTTAATTCAAAATTCAAGAGAGTGGACCAAATTAAATAAATAAAATTTATTTAATTAATCAAGGAGGAATAAAGATATAAAATCAATTAATTAAATAATTAAAATTATTTAATTAATAGAAGAATTATGACTTTAGAAAATAATTAAATAATTAAAAATTATTTAATTATCAGAGACAAAAGGGGAAATGATAGAGAATTTAGAAATTGCAAGCCTAGGACAATTTTTAGTGTCTACATTTTGCCCCTCTTTGTCATAATATAGCATGTCGCATTGTGACATAAAATAAGTCAAAAAATATGCCCCAGTGCAAAATAAGATGAGGAAGAATGACGAGGAAGGTTATTGTATGCCCCCTCAAGAGGAAAGACGGGTTCCAAGAACACGGGTGTGCTCTCGAAATTGATGAGAAGACTAGAATATGAAGAGATAAAGAAATGTTAGTGCAAAAGATGTGGATGATGAAGATGTGTAACGCCCCGCCGTGTGAACCCCAAAGGACAAATACATAATAATTACAGCACAATTTTTTATTTTTTTATTTTTTTATTTTTTAAAGTAAACATAACATACAGATAATACACATTGAGATATGACATGAATTTCATTTAAGTAGATTCATTAGCACATACATCCCTTGGGGTACACGAGGAGTCATTACGAGACTGAGATCCACACAACAACAATAAAGAATAAAATCCAAAGATATAATCCATAACAAAATAAACATTAACAATTATAACACATACATGAAAATCATTGATAAGGAACCATCTGCGTACACAAGTACAACATATGCATAATTAACTTAACACATTGAATTACAATTGCCATGGTCAATAACCACACCGAGTTAACATTACATTACAGTACAATGTTCTAGAGGTACAATGATACAAAGGTGTTTCCAAACATAAATGGAAACCATACATAAGATAACATGATACAAATAAATAGATGAAAACTGGCTCCAAGACGGATACAACTCTGGAGTCGCTGCAACAACACCAATCCACACCTCTCAATCCTCGACTGGGGACCCAATGGGGTGCTTAGCACATTCCACCCGACCATGTGAGTCCGAAGACCCACCCCCCGTGCTGAGGAGCTAACAAGAAAGAGTCCTCAACCAAGAACATCCAAACACGGAATCACAAGACTCAACGCCATACAAAAGTATCATAAAACTCAATAATTACAAAGACATAACCAACAACATCCAAGAGTCATTAAAATAACTTAAAATCATAAATCTCATCACATAAATCAAAGCAATGACCAGTAACAAGTAACCAAAGGATGACCATGAAACAGTTCCAAATCAACTGAATTAATAAACATAATACAATTCCAAATGCAATTAAATAACATCATATCACAGTACCATAAAAGTACAAGGTCATAAGTCAAATATCAATGAGATCATACAAGTCTACAAAGTACACCAAAGATGTATCAAGGCAAAACTCCATAAATCAATATAAGACCAATCAACAACAATCTAAACCAACTCCCACAACCTACTTCCAGAGGAACACAATAAAGTAAAACACATGGGCAACTAGGGGAGAGTGTCATCGCATAGTCCTACATGGGCTGTCCTGTGCTCTTCCTCCCAACCGGAGGCGCCGGTCCCATCTATGGCTGTCCTGTGCTCTTCCTCCCAACTGGAGGCGCCGGTCCATAGGGTGACTCATGCGGAGCCGTAGGCCTCTCGTGAGGACGAGGTCACGGCCTTCTCAGCCTTCCATTAGCCTACGGAAGCACTAATGAAGACGAGGCATCCATTTTATTAATCTTATAATGATATTACTACCCAACCCTCCTAAGTTAATTATTAGGTTTTCACTTAATTACAAACTCACTCGTGGGTTATCCTGTGCTCTTCCCCTTAAGCGGGGCGCCGGCCCCCACGAGGAGCCACTCTCCCTAGAGACCCAACCACATAAAACCAAGAAACCAAGGGTTGTACAACATAACAAGAATATTATATCACAACTGAGAAGCATGCGAGGCATTACCCATCTCGCTATAAATACAATTTCCAAGTCTCAACAAATTCCGTACAACCCTTTTAAAATCATGAAACCAAAACACTTGCCACATCAAGGGCCCATAAAGAGAGAGAACATCAATTATCAATCATCTCAAGCCTCTGGAAGCCAAAAGAATGAAAACCCATAAACAAAGGTAAAGTGAAGCAACATGAGTATTTCTCCAATAATTCAACACAAGGATAAAATTTCCTCAAATATGAGAGTAAATCAGAAAAAGCCATAACAAGGAAAGATTCATCAAGACCCATCTACAAATTAACAATGGCGTCACCTCAAATAGGAAAACGCAAAAGAAAATCAACCTTTAATTCACGAAATCACTAAATGAAACCAAAAGCCACCAACTAGGCATTCCATGGGAGACCTCAATTTTCTCCTCACAAGAACCCCCTTATGATGGTACGCAAATCACTTTCATAAAAACAACAACATAGCAATGACAACAATAATTGCAAGGCCACCAGATCTAATTTCAATTCAAAAATAATGAGTGAATACATTAAAATAAGATCAACCACCCCATCCAAACCACATAAACAACTTTGATACAAAATAAATCAGAAATCCAAGAAGATCAACCTCCCACAACTCATCAACAAAATAAAAATTCCCAAATACATTGCAACACAAATTTAAAAGGACAAAGGATTCCTTGAATCAAAACTAACCTCCACCGGCATTCATACCAATACGGAAATGTCCAAAAACAATCCTTCAAAAAAAAAGGTAAAAGCATGCAACTAGGCATCCAAGGGACCAAATTAAAGAACACCTTAAATACTCAATCACTCACAACTCCATCAAACATTTGCATAATAAACATCAACCAAAATTTTAATTGAGAACAATAATTATTAACCAATCAATTAACGACCAGAACTAAAACTTTACAACTTACCCATACTAAAATAATTCATGATAACCATCACAAGTATTCTAAAAGTATTATCCATAAAGCGTACTTACAAATCAATCATTAAATGAATATAAGGGAAGTCAATTTTCAAAAGATTAAAATTCCATTTCACCAATAAACTATCCAATTCGAAAATACCCTACTCAATCTCTAACCATGCCCATACATTTAAATTTCCCTTTTCATTTATCAACATAATTGAAACCTTCTTAATAATTGGGTATTTAACTCATTATCATTTCATAACTACTTATGTCCAAAACATTATTTCCATTTCCTTTCATCATACTAACTTAACACTCACTTCCAATATTTAAATCAATTGTGAAAACCACTTAAGGCCAATTGTCTATATTTTTAAAATAACAATAATAACAATACTCTAAATGCTCAAACTACATATTAGAAATTACCACCTTAAAATCTTAAATCTACCTAAATAAATTTACACACATAAATTCCTTTTAAAACCACTACATATTTATATATATTAATTCTTTTTTTTAGGAGGGAATGTAAAAAGAGAATAGATCTTTTCTAAAAAAAATCCAACAAGTCTACACGATTACAACTTCACAAAATAAGAATAAAAAGATAACTTATTCAATTCTATATCGATTTCTATTTCCGCCATATACACATTTAAAATAATTAATTTAATCCTCAATGCTGTCATATATATATATTCCTAATCTGCCTTTTTACTATATCATCCCATCACGTTTATAGTTTAACAAATTAATGGAAATTTCTTTCTAATTTCATGTTCACACTATGATACAATTATGTTTTTAATCATATATAAAAAAAACAGAAAGAATTCTGTAAATAGAAATCTTAACAGTGCACTTAAATATTATAGAAACATATATGATTTACTAAATATTTAAATATAAATATAAATAAATATATATATACATATATATATATAAATATATACATATATATATACATACATATATATATTTAAATATTTATCAAACAATGCAATAAAGAAAAGACCTTTCGCATATAAAACCCCTTTTAAAATAAACAAAATTTCAAACGAAAATTTATTATTTTTATTAAAAGCCATCCGGCCCCGTCGTCCGTGGACTGTCAGAGCAGTCGACGGACTGTCGTGGACAGTCTACGGACTATACGCAGCAGTCGAAGGACTGCCGGACAGTCCTTAGACTGCCGCGCGAGCTCAGATGGCCGAATGGTGGGTACGGCCGAGGCCGGACCACCATTTCGGCCAAAAACAAAAATTAAATTTATATATATATTTTATTTTATTTTTATTATTATTTTATTTTTATAATTTTCAAAACCAATTTAATACCGTGGAAATATAACTCTTAATTAAATTTTTTTCTTTTAATGCCATCTTTACATTTAAATATATGTATGTGTATACATTTATATATATATATACATATATATATATATACATATATATATACATATATATATATATACATATATATATATAACTGATATATATATACATATATATATATATATATATATATATATATATATAACTGATATATATATACATATATATATTGCATAAAAAATATTTTGAATACAGAGAAATAAATTTTCTATTGTACAATATACTGTTTCAATATAAATATTTAAACACAGAATATATTTGCAAAATTTATCTACAAATGGAAATTTACACAACCCCGAATTCACAGACATGAGATTATTCTTTCACTGGTTCACTATTATTTTTAACACAAAACTACAATAACACTGTTCAATTCCAGAATCCCAATAAAATTTCACTTTAAATCAATAACAGTCCCACCCCAGTAAAGCTTTCCTCATTGAAAAACAGTCCAAAGCATTTCTAAAGTTTCGAGAATTTTCTACATACATTAATTTACAAAACCAAAAGAAAATTTCATTTGCAACAAGAATTCTTATTTCTTTGATACTAAAGAAAGAGAATAATTTAAAAGAAAAAGAAGAACCTGGTGTCCTACGCCTGGAGGAAATTGTAGAAGCTTTATCCTTCTTACCGATCCAATCATCTGCTACCGATTGTTTCCAGCAGTAGCTCCAATATCCTCCCTCAACTTAAATCTCATTCCTAAATGAATTCTCTCTAGAATAATAATAGAAAAGAATGCAATACTGTAACAAAAAAATGACTGCCAAAATTTCTCCAAAATTTCTTGGAAAGAGAATGCCAATCCTCTAACAACAAAACTCCCCTAAATAAAAACACACACAAAAGTCTCTTCCATTTCCTCTTCAAGCGAATGCCAAAAGTCACTTCTTTTTTAAAAATAAAATTCAAATCCAATCGAATCCACAAAAGATTGAGCTTTTTATTTATTTATTCTTCATATTCTCCAGTGAAGACCAAAAGTCACAACTCAAGAAATAAATCCAAATAATATTTAACCCCTTTAATTCCTTTTGTTGCCTTTTCAAGTATTTATATTTCATTTTCTTTTATCAAGCATTTTGATTAAACTAAATAAATTTAACCCCACAAAAATGAACTTCTATTTGAATATATATTCATTATCTTCACAATACACTATTTGTTAATTACTTCCACATTAGAATAATTAAAATCAACCATTTGCAAGATTCTAAATAAGTATCCAAAATAATTATCTTTTCAAGATTATTTGTTCATAATTATTGTTAACTTCAATTTAACACGATAATTTAAATCAATTTATCTAATAATATCACTTTTATTTTTAACTAATTAGTTTGATTTGATCATTTGTTCTAAATCATTTGATTTAACTTAATTGATTCTGATTTTAATTTCTTATCACATTTTAAATAACTTTGCAAATCACTTATGATTTAATTAATTATTTAAACATGATTACTAACATATTATATTTTCCACATAATCAAATAACACAGTAACCAATGAAGCACACACAAATACTCACACAAAAGTTCAGAACAATCGACACGGAGGGGTATTACATCCTCCCCCCCTTAAAAATTGACTTACTCCTGGAAGTCGAGCTCAATCATAAACATGATAACACAACAATATCAATGATCATAAGCACATCAACACCATAAATTAAAACATCGATTAAATGACATCAAGTAAGCCATGAAAATTAAACAAACCAAAAATAAGGAAAGGATACCAAAAAAAAAAATGGTGGCAGGGTTGCAACCAGACCAATTTGGCAAACACAAGGACAGATGACGAACTAGGTTGGGGAAACTTTCTTGTCAGTTCCTATTTTCCACATCAAGTAATGTTTTGGATAATGTGCTTGTATGGATTAGACTCGTTGCATTTGGAATGACTAGGTTAGGACTAGATGGGATGATGATTATCCTTAGACCGTTTGACAAGGGAAAGCCAAGATGAAAGGATAGGGGTGGCCTTGGTAAAAGATGTGAGACATGAGACTAAGGGAATTGTCATATGATTTTCAAGGACTATGTTGTATAAGGACAATAAGACTATGACGATCAATGGCATGATGTTTCGTGAATTGTGTATGACCGAAGGATAGGCATGTCAAGAGTTTTCCCCAAAGCATGATTTATGTGTGCCAGTTTTATGTCAAGATCGAGGTAAGTGGGAAAAATACATGGAAATGATAGGGCTTAGATGGACATCAATGTCATAAGGAAGGCATGGGAAAATGAGACGACTTGCCCCCAAGTGTAAGAGTCCACATAGATGATTTATTTTACACATGACGCCTGTTTGCCAGGTTTTCATCATGGTACTTATCTAGGGCACCTGTTTGCCAGGTTTTCACCATTGGTGAAATTTTTCTCTTTACTATTTTCTTGACTTTTTAATTTTTTTGGTGTCACCAAGATGCCTGTTTGCCAGGTTTTCATCAGGGTGATGATTTTTACATTATTCAATTTTTTTGTATTTTTGATTTTGTGGATAGCCTGGATGCTTTAGATGACCACTGATTCTAAATCCACTGATGGTGCCGATGTAGAGACTGGTGCCATGATATGCCAATAATGACCTTGCTGAAGGAGTTGTCTTGTCAGGATCATAGCGCTTGTATACAACTGATCGATGTCATTGTGGTCCTTTATGATATTAGAGTTGGCCTTATCAAAATACGCACATCGCAATAGAGTGCCATGAGAGTCCTTGTGGTAAAGAGTTGCTGCCAAGATGTGACGGATTTGTGACGTGGGATCATTGGACTTTAGACGAGATGTAGGGTTATGACGAATGATGGTAGACGTGGAAAGATTGTTTGGACGTTTGGATGAATGACTTTTTATTTTCCAAACTTGGGATGGTGGATGACGAATTTTGGAGGGATAGTATTTGGAACCAACACTTTTATATGCCTTGATTGATGACCATTTTGAAGGAGGTGGACATTTGTTATATGTGGGAGTCCTCTTTTCTTGTGGCTCCACATTGTGATTGACTTTTTTATTTGACTTGGTGTCTTTGTTTTATCCATCTTTCTTTGGGATCCATTTTAATTTCATTTGTCCACTTGTCCTTTTGTTTGATTCAATGGCCTTTGACATTTGATTTTGATCTTTTGACTTGTAAGACTTTTGTTTTTGTTGGTTCCAAAGGGAAGGTTTATTTATGATGGAATGACGGTTTATGGTGTGGGTGGACGGGGTGTTGGCAGCAATCTTATGACAAGGATTTCTCATGGACTCCATTTTGACGTTTGTATCTGACAAAGTTTCCCCCAGTATCGAGGAGGTACCACTGACATCGTTTGATTTGCTGTCTGCAGAATAGCCAAGACCTTGATGTCTGTAATTTTCTTGAAGCTGTATTGGTTCTAGAATGCCTTGCTCGTGTATGCCTAGTCCTTTGCCTTGATATTGCATGCTTTGAAAAATTCTATTTGCGATGGGGTATTTGTTGTTTTGAAAGCAAGATGTTAACCCATCATTAGGTATGTGGATATTGTCACTTGTAATATTTTTGTCTGCAAGAAAGCCTGCTCTGACAAAGATAGATGACCCTAGTTGATAAAATGTCTTAGCTTCATTGTTATGTTGGACATATTCCTGACTGATATCTTTGGTCTGATCGTGTGACATGTCAGGTTTAGATGATTTTTTTGGTGCTTCCAAGGCAATGTCAAAGCCATCATTATGTTTAGTGTCATAGAGTCCAATGATTTTAGCTATGACTTGATCATATGCAAGCATGTCCTTAGTGGAAGATTCTTGTTCTGGAGGAATATCGTCTATGTGTCCCATGGAGGCAAGTGTCTCATCGTGGGAAGTGTCAATAGTTGAGGCTTGAATAAAGTCGCCAAGTGTTTGATCATGAATGGAATAAAGGTCAAGGAGTGGATCATTTTGGATTTCTTGGTCAACGGTAGGGTCTTGGTCAAAAATGAGGTTTTCATGGATTTGGACTTCTTGGACAATGGTAGGGTCTTGGTCAAAGATGGGGTTGTCATGGGTGATGTAATTAAGATTGAAGTTTTGTCAAGGGTTGGGGTATTTTGGATGTCATGATTGTCTTGAAGAACTTCTTGGATGGATTGAAAGATAGGGTCATGGGATGGACTACCTTGTTCTTGACATGAGAGTGACGTTATAAGGTCATGCTTTGGACTTTCATTTTGACATGTATCCTCAAGTTTATTAAATGGGATTTGACTTTGAGTAATGAAAAAATTTTCATGACTAGATGTGGCTTGTGAGGGGGTGATTTGAAAAGGATTAATGAATGACGGACTAGGATAGGATGTGGGGACTTGGACTGGACTAGTATGTCAAGGACTAGGATATGACATGGGTACTTGAACTTGGTATGACATGGAGACTTTGAGTGGATTGGTGTGATATGATGTGGGGACTTGACATGAGTTGGTAGATGGTTGATAAGGGACGATAGGTGAAGGACTAGCATATGACGTGGAGACATGGAATGGATTAGCGAACAATTGACTTCCCTTGTCAAAGTTAGGATAAGGGTGATAACTGGACATGTGTTGTGAATTACTAGTAGGATTTATGTCAAGTGACTATTGATGGTGAGGGTAGACAGATGGAGGTGGCAAAATATTTATGTCAAAGCCTTGTGGTAACTTAGCCCCTTGGTCCAAAAGCATAGCTAAATATCTTTGAGGGTCTTGTAAGACTGAGTTTTCTACAAAGGAGACTATATCAAGATTTTGCATTGCGGCTTCTAAGTCTTCTGCATATACTCGTCCATTTTGTTCTCTTTGTATGAATGGTTCAAAAATGTTTTGTGATAAAGATGGCATGTTCATGGAAGATTGCATGTTCATGTTGTGAAATGGGTTAAAAAAGGTCCAATGTTTGAATTTGTTGTTTCTAGATGTTTGACCGTTGTTTGGGTTGTTTCAGTATCCAGAAAACACTTGCAAGCACGATATTTTGACTTAAAGCAAGCACACATGAGACAAGCACAATCCTATGGTTAGGCTAGGACATTATTCACTAGATTCCACATGGGTTTCCCCAACCACATATCTGTAGCGTGTGAATTCAGAAGCTTGGCTGCACGGGCTCCCCCTTACAATGCACTCTCTTCTTAGGCCAACCAAGCTTCCAACCCCCATGAAACTCCCATGGCAGATTGATCACCTCTACTACAGATTGCGAAAGTGTGGATGCCTTCACACCGACCAGTGCTGCGCTAGCAAATAGAATGTTTTTGGCTTACTACACAAAGGTGTTTAGTTCGGGACCCCCGTTCGAGTGGCCATACATGGGGCAAGAGATTAATCACCAATTAGGTGGCACTCCAGCCTGAAGAGGTTAAGCTCAACAGGGTTTATGGGAGTACTACTCTATCCGTATGACACATCCGCACTCGTAATCTTAGGTTTTCCCTTAAGATTCACATTTATATACTGGTCGGGGGTAGCTTGGCTTTAGCTCCGTTGCCGGTTTGAGTCGCATTGGGGTGATGAAATCCCCAGGCAGGCCCAATTTCTAGAGTTAGTAACCGTTTCTCTTACACCCAGGATCACACGAATGCGCAAGGGGAGAGGATACTTCGATATACCAAATCGTGAGGGTAATAACACATAAAAACGGGTTTGGTTTTCTGATCACCGAGTTTTCACAAGCTGAGAGCATACTCACCTACCATTTTGCAAACACAATTAGAAACTTGCAAACAAAATTCATTTTAGAGCACCAAAAGAAATGTTCCTAAATTAAAAAAAATGCAAACAAGTGGTTTGAGAGATAAATCTTCAACAAACGTAGCTGCAAAACCACATGTCAGTAGTTTGAATATATGTCTTTGACTATCGATCTGCAAAAATAGTTAGATGCGCCATTTTTTTTCCACTTGATCCAATGTGTCCTTTGAAGTGTTTATTTTCTGCACATGCACAAAACCAACAACAAACCCTAACAAGATAAAGGATCACTACTATTAGAGGGTTAGCTAGTCAAGACAAATCTAATTTTTAGAAACTTTTTTGACAGTAAAATGAAAAATAAAGAGAATAAAGCATGTCTAAAATCTCAAGAGGTTTCCAAAAATGTAAATAAATTAGAAAAATTTGCTGTTTTGCACTTGAAATTAATTTTTTATGAAAAATCATAAAAAATTTATAAAAAATACAAAAAAACTCCAAAAAATTCTATTTTTTTTTTACTCAAGTCGTATTCTGTCATTCCAAATCTGCAATCTGCAACTGTGTAATTCTTGTCGTGCGAACCCCAGAGAACACACACAATGCAAATAATTTTTTTTTTTAAACAATTAAATTAAACATGCAATAACATTAAACCATAATCACATTGTACATTACATCACATTATCACACTTAGTTCTCTGGGGCACGCGAGGTTACATTGCAAACATCTAAACAAAAGCAAAAGACAACATTGAACAACATATCCATCTATATTATAATAACCATGAATAAGAATACCACCATGAACCAAGAGCGAGAGTGTTACTACATTACGTTTTGCAATCATAATGAATCTCTTTAACAAAGTTACAAATGATCCTAACTATTACATCATTGTTATAAAATTACATTACAAGCTCTTGATATAAGAATTACAACAAATTTCCCAAACATGCGGGATGATACAAGTATAATAAATTCTGAAATACAAGGTGAACACTGATACAACTCCAACTGCAGAAATGCTGAGAAGATAGGACGTTGATGGGGAACCCAACGGGTGCGGAGCACGTTCCACCCAACCATGTGAATTATAGATAACTCACCCCCCGTGCTCAGAGGTGACAATGAAGTTAACTCGACCAAGATTGTCAAACCAACTCCATGATCAGCAAAGTACAAACTCAAATACAAACTCAACATTCACGAGTCAATCATACTAAGATAAAGCTATGACACTCATCACAATTAAACCAAGCAATAAAAATTAACAAGACACCAAAGAACATTCATAAATCATTTTCACAAGAATCTGAATCAACAATAGGAGTACAAAACCAAAGAAAACTGATACAACATCCAAAATCCAAAATACATTTCTAGAGGCAAAAAGCAACAAGGCAAATGGGTGTCTAGTGGAGAGTGTCATCAGATAGCTCTCATGGGATCTCCTGGCTCTTCCTCCAACTTGAGGCGCCGGCACCCATCTATGGATCTCCTGGCTCTTCCTCCTACTTGAGGTGCCGACACCATAGGGTAGCTCATGCGGAGTCGATAACCTCTCATGAAGACGAGACTACGACTTTGCCGACCACAGCCTTCTCAGTCTATCATTAGTCTATGATAGCCCTAATGCATAGACGAGGAATCCAATATTTATTATCTTGTGTGTTTTACTACCCATCCCCCTAATTCTATTTTTTAGGTTATCACTTGTTTAACTACTCTTACATGGGTTCTCCTGTGCACTTCCTCTTACCCGAGGCGCCGACCCCCACGAAGAGCCACTCTCCCTAAGACCCCTAACAGAAACCAGAATAAGGCAAGGGTTGTACCATCAAATATAAGGCATATAACACAAAACAAGACATGCGAGGCAAATCCATCTCGCGATAACTCATAATCACAATGACCACAATCTCGTACAACCCTTCCAAATAAAGATGCTTAAAAAAAAATCATGTAACATTCTGATCACAATAGTACAAAAGAAACATTCAAGGATATAAAATATGCCTCTGGAGAAGACCAAGATTTACAATCAACAACGGGGTTCCCACATCGATAAAAGCCAACACAATAACAGAATGTAAATGCACATAGTTTGTGATCCCAAACACCATAACAACCTTACTCGTAGCAGATAAGAAAAGAACGACAGTTTTCTCATAATCAGATAATTTTATTTGTCTAATAAACTCTTCATAGTTCTACAATTCATAATTTTAATCCATAAAAAAAAAATTATTAATAATTATATATATATATATATAAATGATAATATTAATATTATTAT
Source organism: Sequoia sempervirens (assembly GCA_007258455.2). NCBI lineage: Eukaryota > Viridiplantae > Streptophyta > Pinopsida > Cupressales > Cupressaceae > Sequoia > Sequoia sempervirens. Next base: position 103,666 of record VDFB02333815.1, on the reverse strand, counting down.
AAACTTTGACCAGTAAAAAAAATATATTAATTTTTTTAAAAATAAATAACAAACATTAAAAAAAACATATATTAATATATATATATATATAAATATATAAATAATAATTATAAACGCCATAACCAAGAGCTGCCGGCCGCAGTGGACTGTCGATGTCCATGCCTTACACATACAACGGATGGCAGGATACCAAGCCGACCCCCAAACCCACATACAAAACAAAAAAAATTATTAATTTTTTTTTTATATATGAAATAAACTTCCGTCCTTCCTCTGGTACGGAATGCCGACGGCCTATTCGGCCATAATTTTTTTTTTGTTTCGGAAACATAATTATAAATGAATTCAAAAACAAAAAGAATAAATATATATATATACAGAATTTGTGTATATATATATACATATATATATATATATAATTTATATTCAACTGTATGAATCAATATATATAAATCAATGGCACAGATAGAAAGTTCAACATAATTAAATACATATATATATTTCACACATATATACATATACAGCAGTATACTCAAGCAATATAATGAAGGACATTCTTTTCCCATAACCAGATTTTAGAGAAACTAGAATAATTTTTCTCAGAATTTAAAGACAGATTTCATTTACAGTCAAATTGAAAAAATAAAATAAAGACACAGAACATTTTCAAAAGAACAGTTTAATTTCTTCTATTAATCTTCTATTTAATCAAAAGTTTTCTTTCTTTCAGACAATCAACCATATTTAATCATTTGTTTATTTATTTTCCTTTACAAGTAAAAATTAATTCAAACCCATTCCTATTCTTTTTACAGATTCAAAAACAGTCAAGAGAAGAGAGTGAAACCTAGAGTCCTACGCTCTCGAGAATCAAATGAAGTTCGCTTGATTCCGACAGTGTTCTCAAACAGCTTTCGTTCCTCCTTCAGAATCTCCTCTCCAAAATATCGTGCTCAACTTCAAATCTAATATTCTCTCATAAACCCTTCCCAAAACATGCAACAATAGATTGACAAATCCCTTTCCCAAAAACTTCAGAAGATTTCTACATTCGAAGACATTATTTTTTATTTTTTTCAACTTCTGTCACAATCTTCCCGTGAATGAAAATTCACCATTATGCAACTAAATAAAAGATGCCTCTTTCCTTTTCAAAAACTCTAAAAAAAAATCTAATATAAAAGAAACTATCTAATTTAATTCTAGTATGTTTCCTTTTTCAATACTTTCTATTTTAAATCTACTTTTGCAAGTTTTATTTGCTATGCAAAAATTTAATTTATTTATTTTCTTTGTTTTATAATTATCTTCAACATGATAATTTTAATTAAAATAACAAAACACAATTTAATATTTAATTAGCACATGAATTTTTAAAATAAAACATTTAAATATTTACATACAAATTAATCTAACATTATAATAAACAATTATTACCAACATTTAATAAACTAAACCACGACTTATAAAATACCAACATCAATAACATACGACAATACACAAACATGACCCACAAAGAACGACAACAACAAGAACGTGCAATACCATTCAATTCGATGGTTTGACAAGATGGGACTCGAGATGACTTCATTGTCACCTTTGTTTCAACATTTAATCGTTAGGCTATTGGTGCTCGCCCTGTCCTGCAGAAGTAGGTGGAATCGAGACTATGTACCTACAATCCCTGCATACAAACGAAGTTGTGTACATGTGCATACATATATAAAATCAAAGCATTGCATTGTGAGAAGGAATCGCAGCGTAATAGAGCACTCGCAAACAAGTGATGCTACACTGTCCTTCATCACATCTATCCTAACAATTATAATATAACTGATAAAATAACATTTCTAAACTAACAATTCATCTCATAACATAATTTATAAAATATCTGCATCATAATATAATTCTGAAAATCAACTAACATCACCAACCACAATGACATATGAAATAATCATGTCAACTAATGGAATAACATCATCATCAAATGCCTAACTATCCAAATCACACAATAACAGTACCATCATAGTATCAAAGTATCAAATCAAAGCATAAAACTAATGAGTCCAACTAGCAACCAGGAGGGTTATTACATTCTCCCCCCCATGAATCTGGCTTACTCTTGGAAGCCAGTAAACAAGTAAGGGTAGGATTCTCTGATACGGGAAGCATCCTCCCATGTCGCTGAAGTCTCATCATTGGGATCCCACTAGACTTGCACCTGCTCAATATCCCTGCCTCTGAGAACAAGTCTCCTGTGCTGCACCACGGCCACGAGCTCTAGAGCTAGTTGCCCGTCCTTGACCTGTAGAGCATTCCAATCAAGTACATGAGTAACATCAGGAAAATAAGGCCTAAGGACAGAAACATGAAACACATCGTGAATCCGTGACAGACTGAGTGGCAAGGCCAGGCGATAGGCAACAGGACCAATACGCTCTAACATCTCGAACGGACCCACAAAACGGGGTGCAAGCTTAGAACCCTTTCCATAATGAATAGGGCTCTTCCGAGGACGAACACAAAGAAACACTCGATCTCCAACTACAAACTGCCGATCAACTCTGTGAGCATCAGCAAACTTATTCTGCCTGTCTTGAGCCGCTACCAGATGCTCTCAGATGTGAGCTACCTGCTGCTCCATATCACAAAGCATCTCAGGTCCAAGAAGAACCCTGTCCTCTAATCGATCCCAGCTCAAAGGGGTACGACAAGGACGACCATATAAAGCCTGAAATGGAGCCATGCCAATCAAACTATGATAACCATTGTTATAGGCAAACTCGACCAAATGCAGATAATCTTCCCAACGAGATTATTGGTCCATGACATACATGCGAAGCATATCCTCAAGCACCTGATTGACTCTCTTAGTCTGACCATCTATCTCAGGATGGTAGGCCGAACTAAAATTCAACTTAGTCCCTAAGGACCGCTGCAAAGATGTCCATAACGTAGATGTGAATACCGGATCTCTGTCAGAAATAATCCTGCGCGGTATCCCATGTAATCGAACAATGTCTTCCATGAACACCCTAGCCACCACAAAAATAGTATAGGAAGATCGAATGGGAGAGAAATGGGCTACCTTGGTCAACCTGTCAACAGTGACCATGATAGCATAGTGTCACTTGGGAGTCATAGGCAACCTGACAATGAAATCCATAGAAATGATGTCCCACTTCCACTCCGGAACAAGATGAGGCTGCAATAAACCTGTCGGATGATGATGCTGAGCCTTAACTCTCTGACATTCTAGACACCTAGCCACAAAATCAACAATGTCACGCTTCATCCCTGCCTAAAAATATAATGAGTGAAGATCAACGTACATCTTTTTAACTCCAGGATGAGCCGAATAAGGAGCCCTATGAGCTTCAATCAAGATTAGGGTACGAAGACCCTCTGTAGGAGGTACATACATTTGGCCTCCATAACACAAAACACCATCCGAGTCTAAAGAATAACTAGCAAATTTACCTTCCAACGCTTTGCCCAACTCAATCTCTGATTTCACCGCTTGATACCAATTGTATGAAGAAAGAGCTACAAGGATCTGACTCTTCAAATCAACCTCAAGAGCCATAGTAGAAATCTCATGTTTGCGTCTACTCAACGCATCTGCCACCACATTCTCTTTGCCCTGAATATACTTCACTTCAAAATCATATTCGCACAAGAATTCCATCCACCTCCTCTACCTTGCATTCAGATTCGGCTGCGTAAAGATGTATTGCAGACTACGATAATCTATATGCAACTCGAACCGATGCCCTAGGAGAAAGTGTCGCCATCTTACCAAGGCATGTACAACTGCGGCTAACTCCAAATCATGAGTGGGGTAATTGAGTTCATGATCCTTCAGATTTCGTGATTCATAACTAATCACTCGCCCTTCTTGCATCAACACGGCCTCCAAGCCTTCCAAAGAAGCATCCGTACAAACAACAAAGTCACCTGTCGGGTCTGGTATAGCTAAGATTGGAGCACTAGTCAGCTTGTCCTTCAGAGGCTAGAAAGCTATCTGACACTGATCTGACCATAGAAACTTCTTTCCCTTCCTCTGGAGAGAGGTGATAGGATGTGCCAACCTAGAAAAGCCTTGGATGAACCGCCTATAATATCCTACAAGTCCCATGAAGCTGTGCATTTCTAAGACATTTGTGGGTGCGGGCCAATCCACAATGGCTTGAATCTTTGCAGGATCAACTGAGATTCCATCACCTAAAATCACATGCCCCAAATACTGAACTTCAGTCTTATAAAAGTCACACTTTGCTAAATTGGCAAACAACTGATTGTCCCTTAAGCATTGTAACACCTGCTTTAGATGTTCCTCATGTTCCTCAATAGACCTAGAATAAATCAGAATGTCATCGAGAAACACATGGATGAATCTATCCAAATATGTTCGGAACACTCCATTCATTAAGCTCATAAAGACTGAAGGTGCATTCGTTAACCCGAATGGCATCACAGTGAACTCGTAATGTTCGTAACGAGTACAAAATGTTGTTTTGTGAATATCTGGATCTGCAATCCTCAACTGATGGTATCCCAATTTGAGATCAATTTTAGAGAACACCTTTGCCCCTTTTATCTAATCGAAAAGATCATCAATTCTGGGTAATGGATAATGGTTCTTCACTGTTACCTTGTTCAACTTCCTGTAGTCAATACACAAGTGAAGAGAACCATCCTTCTTCTTCACGAATATCATAGGTGCTCCCCAAGGGGAAACACTTGGGCGGATAAAGCCCTTAGCGAACAATTCTTCCAGCTACAGCCGGAGTTCCTGAAGTTCCTGTGTTGTCATCTAATACGAAGCTCGATATATTGGCTCAGCTCCAGGTACCGGATCAATCCTGAAGTCTATATCTTGCTTTGGTGGCATACTGGGTATCTCTTCTGGAAACACATCAGAAAACTCCTTAAGGAGAGGGTACTGATCCAACAACACCCCTCGACTTTCCTCTGATTCCAAGTCACTCATAGATACTGCAAAGAGCTGACAACCCTTCCGGAAGCACCTTTTAAGTTGCATGGCAGAGATCATTCGCAAAGAAATGGGTCTTTGAACACCCACAATCTCCACCTCCTTTCCAGAATCATCAATGCACCGCACTCCTTTATGGAAACAATCAATTGTAGCACGGTGTGCACTCAATTAATCCATGCCCAAGACGACATCATATGAGCCGAGTGGTAGGATTCTGAGGTCTACTCTAGTTGACAAAGCCCCTATACTCAAACTACAATCCTGCACGAGCTTCTCTACAACAAGCTTTGACCCTGAAGCCAATTCAACTTGCTATTTCACGCCTTGACTAGTTGCCACCAGTCCACATCGCTCAACCACTAAAGGAGATATAAAGGAATCAGATGCACCAGAATCAAAAAGTATAGAAATGCTAGAATCATGTAACACACCTAAAGTATCAATGACGATGCTCTAGTGGTTTGCCTGCCGATTATCCACTACAGCAAATACACGATGAGATCTCCCTGCATCACCTACTGTCGGCTCTGATCCAGCTGGCCTTTGATTAAAACCTGAAGTGCTCTTCTGAGGACACAATCTGGCAATGTGCCCCTACTGTCCACAAGAGTAACACCCAGTACCCCTGCCAAAACCTTTGCTCCCTGATGGAGCATTTGACTGCTGGAAGCTCCCTCGACTTGGCGCTGACTGGGAGCTAGGTGTAGGCTGTACAAAACATTCCTGCTGAACTTGGTTCCTGTTCCTATTCCGATCCTTGCGAAACTGCGAATTGCCACCCTGTGGAGATTGGAAGTTCTTCTATCTCGACTGCTGCTTTTGAGGCTGCTGTTGCTGATGACCCCCTTTTGAGGGTTGAAACCTATTTCTGGAAGATCCTGCCCCCTGAGACTGACCTTCGTGAGTGCTAAATCTCGGAGTAGGTGCACTGCCAATCTGCACTCCAATGTGACCACCCAAGGCCATGGCCAAATTTTCCTCTACCAAGTGAGCCTTCTCAACTGCCATTTCCATCGTCTTCGGCTCGAAGACTCATACTCCACCACTGATGCGAGCATTAAGGCTCCAAACAAAGTGCTGCACTAACATGCGTTCATCGTGGCTAATTCCTACATACTGCTTCAACTCATAGAAGCGCCACTCATATTGCTCCACTGTCATAGACAACTGCTTGAGATCATGAAACTTGTCAGCCCTGCGTTGCCTCCAATGGTCTGAGAGGAAATGAGCCCTGAACCTGTCCAAGAATAATTCCCAAGTGACCAAACTGATATCAAGGTGCAATTTTTGTTCCTCAAGATGCCACCAAGTAGATGCGAAGCCTCGCAGATGCATAACCGTGCACTGAGCCTTGGTATTGCTACCGTAGGGATGCATGGCGAAGCAACGATCTAAGTCAATTAGCCAAGTTTCGGCTTCTAGTCCTCCTCCCGAACCATCAAATGTCGGTGGGTGAGCTCTCAATAAATCCCTCATATGGCCTGCCATGACTGCATCCTAATCAGAAGTTATTTCTCTTCGCCTCGGTGACCTTTCTCTTTCTCTTTCAATCTGTGGCTCCTCCTCTAGTCTAGGTCCCAAGCAAGCCAAAATCTCTCCAAGAATGTGCTGTAACTAACCATCCAATCCAGGTTGTCCTGGGTTCTGACCACCTGACAGATTACTGTGAAGACTCGACTGTTCCTCATGCTCAGAACCATGAGAACTGGGAATTGAGGGACTTCGCCGGTTTGCTCTACGACAAGCACCACGGCCTCTTCCTTAGCCACGTCCTCTACCTCGAGGCATATTTCTGCACAACAAGATAACGGTACAAATAAGCTCAAGAGTTCAAACGTGAGGTTGCCTAATGGACTAAACTACCTAGAGACCCCAGCGTTTGCAAACTTGGCTCTGATACCAAGTTGTAACGCCCGTCGTGCGAACCCCAAAGAACACACACAATGCAATTTTTTTTTTTTTTAAACAATTAAATTAAACATGCAATAACATTAAACCATAATCACATTGTACATTACATCACATTATCACACTTAGTTCTCTGGGGCACGCGAGGTTACATCACAAACATCTAAACGAAAGCAAAAGACAACATTGAACAACATATCCATCTATATTATAACAACCATGAATAAGAATACCACCATGAACCAAGAGCGAGAGTGTTACTACATTACGTTTTGCAATCATAATGAATCTCTTTAACAAAGTTACAAATGATCCTAACTATTACATCATTGTTATAAAATTACATTACAAGCTCTTGATATAAGAATTACAACAAATTTCCCAAACATGCGGGATGATACAAGTACAATAAATTCTGAAATACAAGGTGAACACTGATACAACTCCAACTGCAGAAATGCTGAGAAGATAGGACATTGATGGGGAACCCAACGGGTGCGGAGCACGTTCCAACCAACCATGTGAATTATAGATAACTCACCCCCCGTGCTCAGAGGTGACAATGAAGTTAACTCGACCAAGATTGTCAAACCGACTCCATGATCAACAAAGTACAAACTCAAATACAAACTCAACATTCACGAGTCAATCATACTAAGATAAAGCTATGACACTCATCACAATTAAACCAAGTAATAACAATTAACAAGACACCAAAGAACATTCATAAATCATTTTCACAAGAATCTGAATCAACAATAGGAGTACAAAACCAAAGAAAACTGATACAACATCCAAAATCCAAAATACATTTCTAGAGGAAAAAAACAACAAGGCAAACAGGTGTCTAGTGGAGAGTGTCATCAGATAGCTCTCATGGGATCTCCTGGCTCTTCCTCCAACTTGAGGCGCCGGCACCCATCTATGGATCTCCTGGCTCTTCCTCCTACTTGAGGCGCCGACACCATAGGGTAGCTCATGCAGAGTCGATAACCTCTCATGAAGACGAGATTACGACTTTGCCGACCACGGCCTTCTCAGTCTATCATTAGTCTATGATAGCCCTAATGCATAGACGAGGAATCCAATATTTATTATCTTGTGTATTTTACTACCCATCCCCCTAATTCTATTTTTTAGGTTATCACTTGTTTAACTACTCTTACGTGGGTTCTGCTATGCACTTCCTCTTACTCGAGGCGCCGGCCCCCACGAAGAGCCACTCTCCCTAAGACCCCTAACAGAAACCAAAATAAGGCAAGGGTTGTACCATCAAATATAAGGCATATAACACAAAACAAGACATGCGAGGCAAATCCATCTCGCGATAACTCATAATCACAATGACCACAATCTCGTACAACCCTTCCAAATAAAGATGCTTAAAAAAAATCATGTAACATTCTGATCACAATAGTACAAAAGAAACATTCAAGGATATAAAATATGTCTCTGGAGAAGACCAAGATTTACAATCAACAACGGGGTTCCCACATTGATATTAAAGCCAACACAATAACAAAATGTAAATGCACATAGTTTGTGATCCCAAACACCGTAACAACCTTACTCATAGCAGATAAGAAAAGAACGACAATTTTCTCATAATCAGATAATTTAATTTGTCTAATAAACTCTTCATAGTTCTACAATTCATAATTTTAATCCATAAAGAAAAACATTATTAATAATTATATATATATATATATAAATGATAATAATATTAATATTACTATAAACTCTGACCAGTAAAAAAAATATATTAATTTTTTTTTTAAATAAATAACAAACATTAAAAAAAAACATATATTAATATATATATATATATATAAATATATAAATAATAATTATAAACGCCATAACCAAGAGTTGTCGGCCACAGCAGACTGTACAACAGTCTGACGGCTACTATACATAGCAGTCCTTATGGACGGCTGCGCATAGCATTCCATACGGACTGCTGTCACAGTCGCAGCCACAGGGGGTAGGGAGTGGGTAGGGTCCAGCCGACCCCCCCCCAAACCCACATACAAAAAAATAAAAATTCATTATTAATTTTTTTTTTTATATATGAAATAAACTTCCGTCCTTCCTCTGATACGGAATGCCGATGGCCTATTCGGCCATATTTTTTTTTTGTTTCGGAAACATAATTATAAATGAATTCAAAAACAAAAAGAATAAATATATATATATGTGCATATATATATATATACAGAATATGTATATATATATATATACATATATATATATAATTTATATTCAACTGTATGAATCAATATATATAAATCAATGGCACAGATAGACAGATCAACAGAATTAAATACATATATATATATATTTCACACATATATACATATACAACAGTATACTCAAGCAATATAATGAAGGACATTCTTTTCCCATAACCAAATTTTAGAGAAACTAGAATAATTTTTCTCAGAATTTAAAGACAAATTTCATTTACAGTCAAATTGAAAAAAATAAAATAAAGACACAGAACATTTTCAAAAGAACAGTTTAATTTCTTCTATTAAGCTTCTATTTAATCAAAAGTTTTCTTTCTTTCAGGCAATCAACCATATTTAACCATTTGTTTATTTATTTTCCTTTACAAGTAAAAATTAATTCAAATCCATTTCTATTCTTTTTACAGATTCAAAAACAGTCAAGAGAAGAGAGTGAAACCTGGAGTCCTACGCTCTCGAGAATCTGATGAAGTTCGCTTGATTCCGACAGTCTTCTCAAACAGCTTTCGTTCCTCCTTCAGAATCTCCTCTCCAGAATATCATGCTCAACTTCAAATCTAATATTCTCTCATAAACCCTTCCCAAAACATGCAACAATAGATTGACAAATCCCTTTCCCAAAAACTTCAGAAGATTTCTACATTCGAAGACATTATTTTTATTTATTTTTAATTTATTTTTTCAACTTCTGTCACAATCTTCCCGTGAATGAAAATTCACCATTATGCAACTAAATAAAAGATGCCTCTTTCCTTTTCAAAAACTCTAAAAAAAAAATCTAATATAAAAGAAACTATCTAATTTAATTCTAGTATGTTTCCTTTTTCAATACTTTCTATTTTAAATATACTTTTGCAAATTTTATTTGCTATGCACAAATTTAATTTATTTATTTTCTTTGTTTTATAATTATCTTCAACAGGATAATTTTAATTAAAATAACAAAACACAATTTAATATTTAATTAGCACATGACTTTTTAAAATAAAACATTTAAATATTTACATACAAATTAATCTAACATTATAATAAACAATTATTACCAACATTTAATAAACTAAACCACGACTTATAAAATACCAACACCAATAACATACGACAATACACAAACATGACCCACAAAGAATGACAACAACAAGAACGTGCAATACCATTCAATTCGACGGTTTGACAACATGGGTCTCGAGATGACTTCATTGTCACCTCCGTTTCAACATTTAACCGTTAGGCTATTGGTGCTCACCCTGTCCTGCCGAAGCAGGTAGAATCGAGACTATGTACCTGCAATCCCTACATACAAATGAAGTCGTGTACATGTGCATACATATATAAAATCAAAGCATTGCATTGTGAGAAGGAGTCGCAGCGTAACAGAGCACTCGCAAACAAGTGATGCTACACTGTCCTTCATCACATCTACCCTAACAATTATAATATAACTGATAAAATAACATTTCTAAACTAACAATTCATCTCATAACATAATTTATAAAATCTCTGCATCATAATATAATTCTGAAAATCAACTAACATCACCAACCACAATGACATATGAAATAATCATGTCAACTAATGGAATAATATCATCATCAAATGCCTAACTATCCAAATCACACAATAACAGTACCATCATAGTATCAAAGTATCAAATCAAAGCATAAAACTAATCCAACTAGCAACCAGGAGGGTTATTACAAACCGTTTGTGAGATATAGGTAAATATGTGTGAAACCCTAATTTTAAAAGAAATGTTGTTTGACTAATAATTGTGAGTCCAAATTTGAAAGATAAAGAATAGACCCCTATTAAAATTTAGAGAGATTTCCAGAAATGTAAACCTATTTGAAAAATTCGATAATTTTCTCTCAAAATTAATTTTTCATGAAAAACAGAAAAAAAATTTATTAAAAAATCAAACCAGCTCTGAAAAATCTGATTTTTGGAATGGAAGCTCTAGACATTGTCTCCAACCTACAAAAAAAATTTTGTGACAAAATACATAGCCGTTTGAAAGTTATGGTCGACTCTTTAGAAACTAGGGCTTTATCCACAATGATGTCAAACCTGCAACAACATGAGGAGGTCTAGAGGAGTAGGAGAAGGCTAGGGATTACCCCAAGGAAAGACCTAGCTCTTGCCCTCATGTATCACAAGCACAACCTACTACAACTAAGAGAGTACACACCTACAAGCACGAGACATGATTAGAGCATCAGATACTATGGCCCCAACCTCTCATGGGACTTGAGACATAGCCACCATAGTTGCATGCAGCGATCCCCACTATTAGGCCAACAGTCCAAGTGATAAAAATATGTTTTATTCTTTTATGCTATAGTGTATTAGATGTTATATTTAAATTTAATTTATTCTTTGTATGATATTGGTATCTAATTTTATTCTATGTTTTTTCCTCTTTGTAGTTGGTATCTAAGAGTAGTTTGACTTTATGAAACAAGTAATATCAAAGATGGTTCTCATCGTGCAACCATGTCAACTAGTGTGAGCTAAGCATAGGCCACAACATAGTGTGAGGCATCATGCCGAGGTGTTTGAGATTATAGCACAACCAAGAGTTGTACATGAGGATCTTAGAGCCACATATGAGGATCTAAGAGGCGAGAGAGCTCAACCTCCTCCTGATAGCAAGATGAATGAATATTTATGGGAGGATTAGTAGGATACAAGTGGAGAGATCAATTCCAACAACAACACATAACAATGGTTGAAGTTAATTCCAAGCTTAGAGGCAAGATTTGAGTTGTATTGGCATGGAGTAGCTCTAGGAGCTATTCACAATCTACTGTCTCACGTCAACCACCACCACTAGGCCTCGAGGAGTCTAGTAGCCACAAACCCACAAGATGATGACATGATTTTTTTGGTATGGTACGCCACTTTTTGTCCATGTGGTGATATGAGGATGTATATAAACACTATGATATATATATATATATATATATATGAGTATCTTTATTTGTTATGTATGTTGTTTACTAAAATTATTTTAATACTACATGCGATCTTTGTTTAATAACATGCATTAAATTTCCATAAACTAAATATAATTATGATCTATTAAACCATATAATTCTAGGACTATTTAATAAATACAAGAATGGTCTAATTGATATATGTAAATGAATGATGTGATCTAACTAAACAAATAAATGAATTATTTAACTAAATACTACATTTTTATTAAGTGTACACATGTCAAACTAAATGCGATTATGATCTAATTTATATAATTAAATGATATAGTGATCTAATTAACATGCCACACAAATTCTTAAATAGTATGCCAACAAGTAATAGTTAAATTTAAGAAAATTACTATAGGAATCCAAGACATACAAATATTTATTATGAATGAAGCAATGTAACATTAAATAGAAAAATAAATCTATCTAATCCACATGCTTTAACTAACTACATACTATTAAAAGTCTGAAATGGATTTATGCATAAAATCTATGCAAATGCATAATGTTAATAGGGTCCCAACTAGTTCATACTAATTTTTCCTTTTTCTCCTGGTGCAACGTTTACATTATATTAATTTTCATATAGCACCAAATTTTCAATCTTGAATGAATGGTGGATAATGCCTTCATTGTATTTAAGTTGAAGAACTTTATAATAAGCTTGTAGGTGTTTGAGAGTATGTATATGCTACTTTTTTAGCATCTCAAGTTGGAATCCATTGTTCTCTATAAGAATTATCATCTAAAATACCAATGAGAGAAATTCTTAATGAAGGAATTTCTAACTCCAAAGGCATAACAACATTAGTTCCATATACAAGGTTGTACGGAGTAGTACTCGTAATCATACAAACACTTGTGTGATAAGCCCGTAAAGAATAGGATAGTTGAGTATGCCACTCTTTACCATGTTTGTTAATGGTTTTTTTGTAAAACTTGTTTAATAATTTTGTTAAATGTTTTCACTTGTTCATTTGATTGGGGATGATATGGTGCAGATAAATGATGTTGCATACAAAATTTTTCAAAGAAATTCTTGACTTATTTGTTCTTAAATGATGTACCATTGTCTGAGACCAAAGTGGAAGGAGGACCAAATCTCGATATAATGTTATCCAATATAAGAAGACAAATAACTTCATCCATCATGGAGCAAAGTGGAACTGCTTCAACCCATTTCATGAAATAATTTGTAGTTATAATAATAAAATTATGTCCTGGAGATGAAGGAGGAGAAATCTTACTAATGAGATCCAAGCCCTAGATAGAAAATGGCCAAATAGAAACTTGGGAACAAAGTTCGTGGGTGGGAGTGTGAATCAAATTGTTATGTTGCTGACATTTAGGACATTCTTAACGAAGGAAAAAGAATCTTGCTCCATATTTTTCCAATAATATCTTAATATGAATTAAATTTTGAACTAAAGATCAACCACCAAAGTTTCCTCCACAAGCACCTGAATGGGATTCTTCAAGAGCAACATGGATGTTTAATTTTCCAAGGAAATGAAGGAGACCATTATATGCCCTTTAGTATAACACAATAGCCAAGATTATTGCATTGTGGGTTTTTGACTACAAGCTCAAGTGTTTTCATAGTTGGTTTAAGAAAGGTATCATCGCTCAAATATTGAAATATGTGGGAGTACCACTCATCTGAATTAATTTTACATAAAATATTGTCTCATTTTTAACATTTTTAGTTATTGAGGGTGATTTAAGATTATAAATAGTAAATTTAAAATCCATAGATGAATCACTGAGGGATATAAGGGAGGAAACTTTGTTGCAAGAATGGAAAAAGGAATGAAGGTGTTGTCATTGATGTCAACTGGTCAACTAGTTATCTACTAGTTGCCATTAGTTGTATATGTTGAGGATATTCAGAAAATTGGATTAAAGAAAGTTTACAGGTATTCAATTGTTGCTTAGGATGATGATCTAGTATTTTCCCCTATGTTCATGCGGTTTAGATATGTTGGTCATGGTTGTTGAAGGTTGCTATATCCATATTTTTGGCTATTGGTTCATGATGAAGTTCGAGTTGTGTTGACCAGTTGTGAACTATGTTTTTTTGTGTTTTGGTTGAGGTCCGGGAGAAAAGTTGTTGGTATGGATTTCTCTTTGATGAAGTATTTTGACTCAAGCGGTTCTAAAGTTAAGATGTTTTGATTGCATTGAAGATATTTTTGGTTTCTGGAAGTTTCAAGCTTAATTGTTCTATGTGTTTTACACTGGTTTGGTCGACCTTGTGTTAAGCACTATCTTTGAAGTTTATGAAGCGTGTTGGATCTATTTTGGGTCCTAGTGAAGTGTGTGTTTGGGTCATCCTCATTCTTATTCCACCCTAGGATTTTTTGGCACCGACCTAGTTTGTATTTGAAGTTAGATGGCCGACTTTGGATCCTTTTTCAAGGTTGGAGATAGTATAAATATAGAATGAGCTAGTAATGAAAAACATACAAGAGGAAAGAATGAAGATAAGTGAAAGAGTAGACGCGACATTGATGATATTCTGAAAGTGTGTGTAAGTTGTGTGTGGGAGATCAATGTGAAGCTTAATGTTGAGTTTTTGGATGCAGTGAGCAGAAGGAAATCACTATCATTCATGCAAGTTGATCAAGTAACTGTGGTGGAATCCTTTGTTGCATTGGGATTGTAGTCTCTCTGTAACAAGTCTTCTTTTTCTTCTTTGTATCTCTATGGCAGTGAGCTGTCTAGGTTGTAGTCTTGTTGGACAGTGAGTCCTTGTTCCAAACAGCGAGTCCTTGTTTTAGAGCCTTATCTCACGTAGTGAGCCTTGTTTCAAGCAGTGAGGCTTTTTGTAATCAATTTTGATATTCTCTATATTGTGAGTTAATCCTCATTTTTGTTTTTCCCTCATTGGGTTTTCCATGTAAATAGTGTTATTGTGTTTATGTGTTGGATTTGAGTTTCTACATTCACATTTGATGATTAATCATTTAAGAAGTTTTAAGTATTAGTTATGGTAATTGAATTGAAGGTTAAAATATGTGACAACTGATTCAACCCCCTCTTAGTTTTCCTATTCAACAATTGGTATCAGAGGTTGGTTCCTTGGTGAAGATCTTAACTGCTTGAGGAAGGTCCAGGATGGCTAGCAAAATGATCTTTGATTATCTGAGGTTTGATGGAACTAATTATGGTATCTAGAAAGTATTAATGAAAGAATATTTGGAGTATTGTGGATATGATGTGGAGAAAGCTTACAAGAATCCTTACATTCCTCCTGCTAATGGTCTGAGTACACCCAGAGAGATCAGAGCACATGAAGTGAACAATAAGGTGAAGTTCATCTTGAAGAATAGTTTGGTACATTCTGAGTTGATTAAGGTTCAAAATTTGAAGACAGCTAAGGAATTTTGGGATGCTTTAGAAAGAGCACATGATGGTGATGAAAGAGTTAAAGAGGAAAAATTGAAAAATTTAGAAACATGGTTTGATCTTATACATATGTCCGAAGATGAAAATGTTAAAGCTTATGTATAGAGATTGGACAAGGTAGTGGCTAGAATGCGATCAATTGGTGCTACTATAGATGAAACTAGGATTGTAAAGAATATTCTCAGAACTCTTCCTAATGCTTACAGTGAGAAGGTAAGTGTTATTAAGCAGAAAATAGATTATAATACTTTCACTAAGGATCTACTATTAGGATTTTTGACATCTTATGAGATGAGGAATCCGAGTCTAAGAAATGGAGGCAAATCAGAGACTACCTTTAAAGCTACAAAACTTGATGATTCGGATGAAGAGAACTTTGATGAAATGGAAGCTAACTTTGTAAGAAGAATGAGGAAAGGATCTGGTAATTATGAAGGTAAGTTGTCCTTTAAATGCTTTAGTTGTGGAAAAATAGGTCATTATGCTGCAAAGTGTTTGAAAAGAGCTAAAATGAATAAACACATATATGAGAAAGAAAAGAAAGGAAAGAAGATTAACAAAGCTTACTATGTGAATGAGAATGATAGTATTTCAGATGAAGATTCAAAATATGAAGATCTAGATGAAAATGAATGCTTGTTCTTGGCAATTAAGGATGAACCTACTTCTACTAATTCGGAAAAATAGGTAAAGGAAAGCCCTCTAGAGAAGGAAACGAGAAAAATGAAGGTACAATTATCTTTTCCCTACATGCTAAACAAGAAAGAATTTTTGGGTAGTTGATAGTGGTTTCTCACATCACATGACTGGTGATAAGAGTAAGTTTGTGAAGCTTGAGAAATATGATGGAGGCTTGGTTATGTTTGGAGATGATACTGGTGCTAAAATTTGTGAGATAGGTTCAGTAAGTTTTGATGGCAAGCATCATCCTGATGATGTTTACTATGTTAAGGGTTTAAGGCATAATTTGTTGAGCGTTGGTCAAATGTGCAGAAAAGGATATTATCTTGTGTTTAAGGATGAGAAATGTGAGATCCGGAAATGATCCAAAACATTGATTGCTACAGGAAAGAAATCTGAAGGGAATATTTATCAACTTAAGGGTGTTGATGGACAATGCTTTATGACTCGGATAAATGACAATTGGTTATGGCATAGGAGAATGTGTTGTTAAGGTTAGAAATGGCAGATATCTATCAATTAAATGCAAATTTAATTAATAAATAGAGAAACTAAAACACACATAGAATAAATCATAACACAAAGAATTTAACGTGGTTCACCCAATCCGGGCTACATCCACCAAACCATAGCCATCCAATACTTTTATTATCCAGTGCAAAACTCATTACAATCTTGTGAATAATCACATTTTTCATCATACTGTAACACCCATCCGAACCCCTTTTTAACAAGTTTAGAAGCTTCCAAATTTTGGGTTCTACAAAATTGGATTTTTCTTTTTTCGTTGATTTTTCCCTTTTTCGGTCACGACGCAAAAAAGTAGGAGGAAATTTTTTCTCGGGGGCTCCTGCCCCCGAACCCCAGCAAGGATACATGCCAAGATGTACAGTATACCATGGGCTATATAGTATAGCATGATCAGTCGCCACATACCAACATGTGTCACATGAATTTTGATAACTTGGAAAGGATTAGTGTTGTTCAGTCCATGAGAGATTTACCAAGATTTACAAAGCTTGTTAATGCTATTTGTAGGAATTGTTAGTTTGGGAAGCAAGCAAGAAATCATTATAGACAAAAGAACAATCTACTACTAGACTATTGGATTTAGTTCATACAGATCTCTGTGGTCCTATGAGAGTGAAAAGTCTACTTGGTGAAAGGTACTTTATGCTTTTAATTGATGATTATTCTAGATATACACGGGTCACATTTCTTAGAGATAAATCAAATGCATTAGATAGATTCAAGGCATTCAAGGCTATGGTTGAAAATGAAGTGAATTTGAAGATAAAATTCTTAAGATCTGATAGGGGTGGAGACTTCACCTCTCGTGAGTTCAATATTTTTTGTGAAGTGCATGGAATAAAGAGATAGTTATCTGCTCTGAGAACTCCTTAGCAGAATGGAGTTGTTGAAAGGGAAAATAGAACAATTCAAGAGGCTACTAGGTCAATGATTACTGAAGCCGGTATATCAGAAGTTTACGGGAAAGAAGCTATTCGTACTGTTGTTTATGTGTTCAATCGAGTTCAAGCAAGAGAAAATAGTACAAAGACTCCCTATGAGATATGGAACATAAGAATTCCTACAGTTAAATATTTCAAGGTATTTGGAAGAAAATGCTATATCAGAAGAGATGAGGAAACTTTGGGAAAGCTTGATGCAAGAAGTGATGAAGGAATTTTTCTTGGATACTCTACTAAAAACAAGGCATACATATGTTTCAATAAAAGACCGAGAAAGATTGTAGAGAGCTTGAATGTGAAGGTTGATGAGACAATAAAGAATTCTATTAATAGTGATGGATATGTGTCTGATGAGCATGATTGAGCAAGAATAGAAGAAATTGTGGAAGAACAGGATAAAGATGAGTAGAAAAAGTAGGATGAACAAAATGAAAGAGAAGAAGATGCTTTGGTGATGTCCCCTATGACATTGAAATATGTATAGAGGAATCATTCAGAAAATCAGATTATTGGAGACAAGACAAAAGGTGTATTAACTAGAAGCAAAGTTGTTGCTGAAATAAATTTGTGTTTATTCTCTGAGATTGAGCCAAAGACACAAGTGAAGCTTGTAAAGATGAACATTGGAAGGAAGCAATGAAAGAACTTTTGCAGATTGAGAAGAATCGAACTTGGGAATTTGTCTCAAGACCGTCACATAAAAATATCATTGGATCAAAATGGGTATTCAAAAATAAGTTGAATGAGAATGGATTTGTCAGAAACAAAGCAAGGCTTGTGTGCAAAGGCTACTCACAAGTAGAAGGCATAAATTTTTAGGATACTTTTTCCCCGATAGCAAGAATGGATGCTATAAGGATGTTCTTGGCATTGGCTACTCATAAAGATTTTAAAGTCTATTAGATGGATGTCAAGTCAACATTTCTGAATGGTGAGTTGGAAGAAGAAGTTTACATGGAAAAATCAAATTGATTTCAGTTAATAGATCAACCAGATATGGTGTGCAGATTGAAGAAAGCTTTATATGGATTGTGGTATCTTAAAGATACTGACTTTACACTTAGTGCATATATAGATGCATATTGGGCTAGATGTGTAGATAATAGAAAGAGTACAAGTGGTGGTGCATTCTTTCTTGGATGCAGATTGGTGGCATGGTTAAGTAAGAAGCAAGATTCGGTCTCTTTGTCTACTGCTAAAGCTGAGTATATTGTTGTTGCATCTTATTATACACAAGTTCTATGGATGAAACAAACATTGAAAGATATCACAATGCTATATGATGATCCCATTTCTATCTTATGTGATAATACTAGCACAATTAACATTTCAAAGAATTATGTGATTCACTTGAGGAAGAAGCATATATCTATTAGATATCATTTCTTGAGAGAGGTCATGGAGAATTAATTCAAGCTTGAGTATGTTCCGACAAAGGATCAGATTGCTGATATATTTTCAAAGGCTCTTCCTAAAGATACTTTTGAGTATCTCCAAGAGAAGTCAGGGGTTATTTTCCCTCATTTCATAAAATCAGATGCATTTGGAGATGCATCAATCCAATGGATTCATGGTTCTATCTTTTTGGACTGATGTTTTGGTGGCTACCTCTCAGGGGGAGTAGGTAGTTTCAAGTGTTGTCATTGTGAGTATTATGTTTTCATGTCAAAGGAAGATTCAATGAACATATCTTTTTCCTTTGTCATTGATGTCAAAAGGGGAGAGAAAATATGCAAAAAGGAGAGAAAGCTAATGAGAGAAAGCAGGTAATGAGAAAGATGATCTTCTGATGGGGACAAGCAAAAAGAAAAAATCTTGAGAAGTATATTAAGAACTAGTATGGTGTCTTTGATGGTTTTTCACATCATGTGTTGCCATCAATGACAAAGGGGGAGATTGTTGTAAGAATGGAAAAAGGAATGAAGGTGTTTTCATTGATGTCAATTGGTTATCTACTAGTTGTTGTTGGTTGTATATGTTAAGGATATTGAGAAAATTGTATTAAAGAAAGTTTACAAGTATTCAGTTGTTGCTCAGGATGATGATCTAGTATTTGTCCCTATGTTCATGTGGTTCAAATATGTTGGTCATGGTTGTTGAAGGTTGCTATATCCAAATTTTTGGCTGTTGGTTTGTGATGAAGTTCGAATTGTGTTCACTAGTTGTGAACTATGTTTTTCTATGTTCTGGTTGAGGTCCGAGAGAAAATTTGTTGGTTTGGATTTCTCTTTGATGAAGTCTTTTAACTTGCAATTCTAAAGTTAAGATTTTTTGATTGCATTGAAGATATTTTTGGTTTTTAGAAGTTTCGAGCTTAATTTTTTTATGTGTTTTACACTGGTTTGGTTGACCTTGTGTTAAGCACTATCTTTGAAGTTCATGAAGCGTGTTCGATCTATTTTGGGTCCTGATGAAGCATGCGTTTGGGTCGCCCTCATTCTAATTCCACCCGAGGATGTTTTGGCACTGACCTAATTAAACATACAAGAGGAAAGAAGGAAGATAAGTGAAAGAGTAGACATGACATTGATGATATTCATGAAGTGTGTGTAATTTTTGTGTGGGAGATTAGTGTGAAGATTAATGTTGAGTTTTCGGATGCAGTGAGCAGAAGGTAGACTCTATCATTCATGCAAGTTGATCAAGTAACTGTGGTGGAATCCTTTGTTGCATTGGGATTGCAGTCTCTCTGTAACAAGTCTTCTTTTTCTTCTTTGTATCTCTATGGCAGTGAGCCCTTCAGGTTGTAGCCCTGTTGGACAATGAGTCCTTGTTTCAGGCAATGAGCCTTATCTCAAGTAGTGAGCCTTGTTTTAGGAAGTGAGCATTTTTGTAATCAATTTTGATATTCTCTATAGTGTGAGTTGATCCTCACTTTGGTTTTTCCCTTATTGGGTTTTCCACGTAAATCTGGTGTTATTATGTTTATGTGTTGGATTTGAGTTTTTGCATTGGCATTTGATGATTAATCATTTAAGTAGTTTTAAGTATTAGTTATGGTGATTGAATTGAAGGTTAAAATTTGTGACAAATAATTCACCCCCCTCCCAGTTTTCCTATTCAAAAAACACTCACCATTGCATCTGCATGTTAATTATCCTTCTATGAAATATTATCAATAGTATACGAGGAAAAATGCTTTAATGTCGATAATGCCAAATTGTGATATTAAGATAGTTTATCTTGTTTTGTTTGATATGATCCATTAATTTTTTTTATGATTAATTGAGAATGTCCAAATATATGAAGATGTTTAATATTAAAAGACAATATTACACAAAAACTATCAATAAGAGCCTCATTTTTTGTGATGTTATTTGTGCATAGGAAATTGAGACGGTAAGATAAGGGAATTGGCTTGCTTGAAAAAGATAATAGTATAACCCCAAAATTGGAGCCAATTCGACACTTAGAACCATCAAAGTATAAATCCCATGGTTTATCTTCCTTTAATGTCAAAACATGTTCATCAAGAAATGATTCTTGGTTTGGTAGATCCAATGGTGAAGGAGCTTTAGCTAAATGTTCAGTCAATGCTTGAACCTTAATTTCCTTTTGAGAGACAAATTTAAGATCAAATTCCATTAAAAACATCAGTCATTTGGAAAATCCTACTAATAAATCAACTTTGGAAAAAAATGTTTTAATGGATCAAACTTTGTAATGATGTGCACTTTAGCATTTAAAAAATAATGTCACAACTTATTTGCAACAAACACAAGATCCAAACATTTTTTTTCTATATTTGTATATCACATTTCATACTCAATCAATGTTTGAATAATATAGTAAATAATATTTTCTTTACCATTCACATCTTGTTGCACTAATAACATTGCAAGATCAATAGATGAAGTTATAGTGTAAAGAATAAAGGGATGTCCTAATATGACTAGTTGTCAAATATGAGGATTAGCCAAATATTGTTTTAAATTATCAAAGGCTTTTTGACAATATTCATTCCATCTAAAATGGGTATCTTTCTTGAGTAACTGAGTAAATAGAAGAGTCTAATCTGTCAATGATACAACAAAGTGACAGATAGCTTGAATCTTTCCTTGTAAGCTACAAAGTTGAGAAATGTTTTTAGGAGGTGGCATGCTTATTATAGTGTCTATTTTTTTCATTTCCACCTTAATACCTTGATGTGACACAATGAAGCCTAATAATTTTCCACTATCCACATTGAAGAGACACTTTTATGGGTTTAACCGCATGTTATATTTACGAATTCATTCAAAAAATTGACAGATAATTTTGACATGATCTTGATGCACAATATATATTTAGCTAAGATATCATCGACATAATCCTCTAATTTTTTATGAATAAAATCATGAAATATTAATGTCATAGCTCTATGATATGTTTCTCCAATATTTTCAATTCAAATGTCATGATAACCTAACAAAATGTCCCCCAAAGGTGTAATAAAAGTGATTTTATATTGATCATGAGGATTAATAAAAATTTGATTATATTTAGAAAATCCATCCATAAATGATAATAAAGCATGTCACGTAGTCGAATCAATAATCATGTCTATGTTATGAAGAGGGGAATCATCCTTTAAAGATGCTTTAATAAGATCCTAAAAGTTCACACACTCAAATACGATTGTCTAGTTTTGTGATAGCTACTATGTTTGATATCCAAGGAACTAAATAGTCAATAGAGTAAATGAAACCAACTTGTAAGATTTTTTCAATCTCAGCCTTAACCAACAAAGCCACCTTGGGATTCATTTTACAAATATTTTGTATGATTGTCTTAGCATCATCTTCTAACATAATGCTATCATAACTACCTTAGGATCTATGCCAAGCATATTTGAATAAGACCAAGAAAATAGTTCAGGAAAGTCATGTTATAATGTAGTATGCTCTTGTTTTTCATCAGAAACAAGACATTTTCCAATTAAAATTACTTTTTTTTGTGTTAGATGGGTCCATCGAGACATTGACAGTATCTCCTATAAGTAGTGTATTTTTTTCTAGGACATTAAGGAACCTTTTGGATATGTCTTGATAATCTACTATGTCATTTGATAAACCATCTTTCCCAAAGTATGATTCAACATTTAAACAATAGGGAAATCCATGATCATGATGATAAGTAGGTAAGTTGTCATAAACTCCCAATAATTTGACCAAGGATTGATCATTTTGAAATATATCTAATGATATGTTTTTACTTGTTTGACTTATCAATTTAGGATGAACCAAATCAAGTGTTACCTTAGGAGGGTCTTGTGTTATTGTGTTCACATTAAGCAAAGGTATTTGTGAAGATTTGCAGGTTTTGACAGAAGATAACCAAGAGCATTTGGTGTTCCTTGTGTGTTTAATTCTATAGGGACCTTGATACCTTGTTCCTTTATACCAAAACCATTGCCATTATATCAAAATTGAGACAAGAGTTTGTATCCTCTTCCATAAGTAGATTCAATTTCTTTTGAGGAAGGTAGTTTTTCATAATTGTTCATATCATACTCAGATGTATAATTGGTATCATCTTCATTACTATAAGTTGTAAAATTAGATATTTGAGGAGAATCCTTTGAAGATTTTGTAGATGCAACTATAGTTTCTTTTGATTCATCATATGTGGAGGGTGAGATTTTGTACTTCCCCATGAAAGTGGGTGTAAAATATAATGACCCCCAATCGTCATCTAAAATTTTTGTCATGGGTGACACACAATCATCTAAGTCATCATCTTTGCTAAGCATAGGTTCTGAATTTGAGAAGGGAATCAATGTGTTAAAGGGTGTTTTATTTCCTGTTTTGGTTTGCGAGCAAATTTCAGACTTAGGATCAACTTTCACTATGTAAATGTTGTTGTTATATGTATACTTCATTATGTGGTGAAGAGTGGAAGGAACTCCTCCCATAATATGGATCCATGGTCTTCCAAGAAGAAGATTATATGAAATAGCATCCGACATGACATGGATTAGGGTAGATAACACAAAAAGACCTACCTTAATAGGTAATGTGATTGTTCCTAATGGTTCTCTACCCACATTATCGAAACCATGAATAGATAAAGTATTAGGTTGAATAAGAGATATATCCACAGTGAGATTGTTTAAAATTTCGATGCTACAAACATTAAGACTTGGCCCATTATCAATAAGGGTACGTCTAACACCATTTTTATTAATAAAAACCATTATCATCAAGGCATCATTTTGTTTTTGAATCTCAAGATGAGGTAACTCATTTTGATAAAAGATAATATCCATATTTGTTGAGTTCATACCCTCAATCAAAGTTGCTACATCGTTTAGTTTAGCATAAGGTGGCACAACGACTTTTTGTAAGGCCTCTTGAAGTGTGCTATGATAGATAGGTGAGTTTTGAATCAAATCTCACAATAAAATCTTGGTGGGAGTAGCACAAAGCTTCTCTACAAGATCATACTCCTTACCATTATGTTGAGGAAAATGAAGTGCGAGAGGGAGAATAGGTTGTGGGAATGACATTGACAAAGGAATAACTGGTGTTTGTTTTGGTTGATTGTTGTTTCTTGTGTTTTTTGTATGAGAAATGGTATGGTAATGTTGTTGCTGCGATATGTTTTATTGTATGTGGTTTTATTGCATGAATGGAAAGGTTACTAAAGAAAGTTTCAAATAGAGCATGCAATTGTACTTTCACCTTAAAGGGAGTACAATTTTTTATGCTACATAGCCATAGATTTTACACATTCATTACTATTTATAAATAGTTTCTACCACTTAATTATGATGAGTTTAAGTTTCATACTCAATTTTTAAAATATCAAAAGTCATTATTTCAATTTTCAAAAAAATATACATTTTAAAAATAATAAAAGCCTTTCTAAAAATACAACTAAAGAGGTATCATTCATACATAACTCCCAAACTAAAAGTTTTAGAGTAAATAGGAAAATCACATAATAATTAATTAATCATTAGAATCCTTTTAATTTATTACACTTAAACTAAACTTAAGAGTTCTTTTTCTATATTTAGGTCATGTTGTCTCATAACATAGGATGACACTTTTCATGATCTAATGTAATCCTCACCTAGGGTTTCATTTAGGGTTTGCTTTTTTCTTTTATAAGCATTCATCAGTAATTGCAATCATTGATTTAGATTAATCAATATAGAAGCCATCATGTTTTTCTGGATCAATCATATTCTCAAGGTTGCATAACAAATTTATCTTGTTTTTTATTTCAATGTGATAGGAATTTTCATTGTAGGTGATTACTAGGAGCCATGGGGTTCACCATCAACTCCAATAGGGTATTAGAGCACTAGATCCGTGACTTCCTATCTATTTTTTGAGAGATCTAGCCTTGAGGGAAAAATTGGCTCATCTTGGAGCAGAAAATGCATCATCATTCAGTCCAAAATAGAAAAAAAAACCTAAGGATCGCCTATCAATTTTCCAAAATATGAGAACTTTAAAAAATACCTTCACATCAAGCCACAAGTGGCCACACTAATTGTAGGTGATGTTTTAAGCCAGTTGGCAGTGAGTTTCCAACATCATCAACATATCTTCCTAGTGGAAAATAATTTTGGCATGCTTATTCCTATGATGTCCTCTATCCTAGTGTTTAAGTGACCTACTTTTTCTCAAAAAAAAAGAGATATTGTTAGAAAGCTAGTTCTGAGCACTATCTAGTAGTGCAAGACTTATCATCATATTTTGTTGTTGATACAATTTATTGCCTATTGAAGTCAGATCATCATTTTTGGCTTCCCTCATAAAAAATTTCTTGTATCTCTAATTTTTGTGATTCTTATGGTATTAGAAAGGTATTTTAGATCTCTTTAGATCTATTCATTCACTTCTTCTAGAATAAGCTCCAAAGTAAATTTTTTATTTTATTTTATTTTCTTTTATTTTACATTTTGCTCAATTACTTGGACATCTTAACACCTGAAAATGATTTGTTTGCATGCGATCAATTCATTTGATTTTCCTTACATGAATTGAGGTTGTTGGTCTCTAATTTAATCATTTGAGGAGATATCATGGGTTTTTATTTATCCTTCTGTGGTCATCCTGAAAAATGATAATTATGGGTCTTGGAAAAATGACATCCTCACACATCTCAGGTGGCTTAATATTTTTCATTATTTGTATGGACTCATACCTAAATTAGACACACTAGGTATTAGATCATCTTGGGGTAATATCAGTGATAATATTATAGGATTAATTTATTCTAGCATTTATCATGACACTATATGTGTCAAGTATTGGATATTGATTGTTCCCACACACTTTGTACTAGACTTTGGGAGATTCATGGAGACCCTCATATCTCTCCATTCCTAGATGATCCTAATATAGATTATCTCATTCCCCTTGATGATGTAGATTGTATACCCTTTGATGATGATATTTTAGAGAAGATTGAGTATAACATAGGTCTTGTATGCTTTGATGGTTCAAAGTCTTGTCTTCATGTTCCCACTCTTCATATGGAGACCCAATCTCCACCTTATATTGTTCTTGACCAGCTTAGTATCACCACATGTGTGATCCCTTGCGATTTAGTGCAATAGGACATTCATCTTATTCTAGACATAACTACTTGGGATTCATATCTTGCATACATATCACCCTTTCTTGTGGAGTCTCATATTACAAATTTGGAGTATTATTTTGAGGATATCCATCTCCTCTTTAATGATAACCACATTATCATTGTTATCCCACCATCATCATTGTCTTTGGAGCTTGTTCTACAAAAAAATTCATAGGATTCTAGATTGACATCATCTCATTTTGGTATGTGGACATTTGAGTAGTTTTTAGAGACACACATCATTTCAATTTGAATTCTCTATTCATCTAGCCTATGGGAATGGCTTCTCTAGTCACTAGTAGATTTGTTTCTTCCTAGGGGGAGAAATGTTGTTTATAGGTAGTGGATCATGTTTTTTATTCATGCTTTCATCTTTATCACAAGAGCTACATCTTTGTGGGGTGAATTCATATCCTCATTTTCTCTCTCCTATTTCACTACTACAGATTTATTATATTTTCTCTCTTTTGGAGAGGAGTTTTTCCCATGTGGTTTTCTCCATTTCTTTGATTATGAGAGATTCATTTGTTTGTACATGGGTGTACCTCATTAGGTCTTGTATGTACGACCCATCCATACATCCATAATTGCATTCATCATTAGATTTTTAGCTTCTCCCTAAGTTGAACTTAATGGGGGTGTTAGAGTAAATAGGAAAATCACCTAATAATTAATTAGTCATTTATTAATTATTAGGTCCTTTTTACTTTATTATATACTTAAGCTAAACTTAGGAGTGCTTTTTCTATATTTATGTCATGTTGTCTCATAGCATAAGATGAGAGCACTTGTCATGATCTAACTTACTCCTCACCTAGGGTTGCTTTTTTTTATTTTATAAAAAAACATTTATTATAATCATTCATTCATATTAATCAGTACAGAAGCCAACATGCTTTTCTAGATCAATCATCTTATCAAGGTTGCATAGAAAATCTATCTTGATTTTTATCTCAATGTGATAGGCATTTTGGTTGCAAGTGATTATTGGGAGTTGTGGGGTTCACCATCAAATCCAACAAGAAGACATTAGTAAACATGCATCTTATGATTTAGTTCCTTTCATACAAGGTATTACATTTCAAGAATAAAATATTCCTTAATTTACTTTACAATTTTAAGTAAAAATTAGGCCTAGCCAACATATAATTAGGACTTCATATTGTAAGAAATTTTCATTCTAAGATGTGATATAAAATTAACTCAAGTAACAATATTGAATGTTTACAACATGATGTATAAATCCAAAAATATGTATAGATTACATAATTAACTACAAGGATGACACAAATGCACTTATTACAACTTAAATCATAGTTATAATAGTGCTTGACTATACAACTTTTCAATTTCACAAGAAATTGAATCTTACAAGAAAACATATAATAAAATGAGAACCTTGCATGATCTCCAAGATGCACCATCATCAATTCCTACTAGCTACCAATAGTGTTTGGTCTACCTTCCAACCATTTGGGACCTTGAGACCCACTTGACTAGACTAGGAGAATAAGCATGGGGAAAATCATATAAACTCACATCAATCACATACATTCAATTTATTTTTACAACATAAGTTAGTTCACAATCACAAATTAATTCACATTCACAACACATTGATGCAGTTCACAACTCATTTATTAGATTCATATGACCCTATCTCAAGAAAGGAAGAGCTATTAGCCTAGACATGTGAAGTGTTATTACTTTGGTCATCTAAGACTAAAGCTATTTGAGGATACCAATTACCATCAAATAAACACATACCAATTACCATAAAATAAACACCTACCAATATAGATGATTTTTCATGAACATTTTCTCAATCAATATGCTAGTACTATAATTCTTTATAATAATCCATATCATCCATTATGAAAGTGACACTATTATATTGATTTTCTCTTTTTTATTATATTTATTAAATATGAAATCCATTCATTTTATTTAATTAATTGTAATGTTTCCTCACTACAACCACATGTTCTATTTTATCTATGTTGGGGAAAGAAGACCACTCCAATCATTTACTACTATTCATTTCCTATTAAACATACTAAGACTACTTGTGCATGAATTAGTTCCTAGCAAGGTAAAAATATCAAGTGACATCATGAAGTATGCACTCAATCCCTTAATCATTTGACTACCAATTTATATGTAAACTCTCATAATATAAATTAATCTCAAATACTTACAAATTAAAAAAAAAATAACATTTTTTTTATCTCAAATACCATAAAAATCATCTAAACTTTATTAAGAGAGTTTATGTTGTTTTTCTAAAAAACTTAAATTTTAGAAAAGTAACTATACCATTTTTTATAGCCACACAACATCACACAAATAATTTATAACCAACATGAGATTTGATAGGCACTTGAGTATAACAACAATAAATGTATAAATTCTTTATAGCATAACAATAATAAATGTATAAATTCTTTATAGCATATAAAAATGGATAATTACATTGCATTGTGTCTACACAATAAGAATATCAAATTCTTCTCATTTCATTCCGAAAAATATAAATAACATCCCTTCCTCTTGTTAATCAAGGATACACAAAACACACTCATTCTTAATTCTACACATTACAAACAAAAAGGAAAATATCTTGAGATAACACAAGCTCCTCAAATTTATAAAATTATTGCCTTCAACAATGAAGTCTAATGCAAGAACAAGATGCACATTATTCTACAAGAAATTCTCAAGAAACATTTTCTTCTCACAAGTAAATCTTCTTTCAACAATCTTCAAAAAACTAAAACTACTGTTTCAAGGAAAACTGACCAATTTTTTTCTTTTCTCTAAGTTTGTAAATAAAAAATACTAAAGAGTTATTTCAGAGTCAACTGTTGCATATATATATATATATATATATATATATATATATATCCAAATAACCTAATGTGATTATCCTTTTTGTTCACACATTGTAAATACAATCTTTTTCAAATAAGTTAATATCTATTTAAATAAAATATCTAAATGTGATCCCTAACCTTCTGAACAAGTCATATTCCTATTTTATCCTAAGTGATATGTACCCAAAATTTATTTTTAATTTTGTATAAATATATATTTTTTATCTTATAAAAATCACTTATAAGAGTCCAAATGCCTCCTACTATTCTAGATTATATTTAATTATTTATTTCAAAAAATTACTTTATTTCAACACTCAAGACAAATAATTACATTTAAAACTGATTTAACACACAAGGAAAACACTTAATTCACTAGGATAACACAATAAGGCTCCAAAATCATGAATGATTTAGATTAATGGAAATTAATCTAACACATCTCAAGTCTTTCATCCCAATAAAATTAAAATGGTTAGTATAGTAAAAAAAATGATTACTCATTTTATGAATTAAGAACCACCAATTTTATCTATGTTACACACTCAATATAACTACCAAATGCATCTATACATTATCATAGTTAAAGTTTCACATTGTAAAATGAGAAATAAAATCAAACAAGAAATATACATACATACATACATACATATATACATACACACATACATATCATGTAATTACATCATATAAAACAAACACTTTGTATTAAACCTTTTAATTCAATATATTATCAAAATATGAAACTAATCAAATCATAATATTCAACCCATCAAATTAAGCTTATGATCAACATACACAAATGAAAATAATGAATTTGAATAAGTTGAATAGCTTCAACATGCAATAATTGCAAGTGTCTCAAATGCACATTAACAATCTAGAATTTCAATTTACAAGATCCATCATTGATAAAGACGATATCAAACTTGAATATTAAAAAAGACACATACACCCACGGGTCTTACAATCATAATGTATTTGGAGCACTTGTGCAAATTGGTTCATCATCCCTAGTCTTTTTCTTTTTACAACCACCTTAATCAACATTAAAGTGATATGAAGAGTTTACAATTCATTCTTCAATACATATGTATAATTGTTTGTATTTATCAAGAAAGTAATCTTATGGATCTATTGTGTTATTTAAGCTAATTTTTCATATCTCAGCTATATTTAAATGTGTAGGAGTTATTTTTTATTTGTTACCATTGATATAATTTAAGCAATTCAAGGGACAATAAAATAGCAATAGAAAATTGACATGAAGAGTTTGTAATTCATCCTTTGATACCTATGTATAATTGTTTGTATTTGTCAAGAAGAAAATCTTATGAATCTATTGTGATGCTTAAGCTAAGTTTTTGATATCTTGATTACAGTTAATAATACATGTAGGATTTATTCTTCATTACTATTGATATAAATTAAGCTACTAATTCAAGAGACAATACAATAATTAATAAACTTAGTGTATTATTAAAAAAGAATAAAAATCGAATAAAGATTTCTTACACAAAAATTTAAAAAATATTAAAATCATATTAAAATTTGGTTCTTGGTGAAAATTGAAGAGATACCAATCTACGCCCTTCATGAAAATTGAAATAGATAGTCACATAAGAACAAACCTATCAAAAATTGAAAATAATTGTTGCCCTTATTCAATTTTAGTATCCTTATTAATTGTGATCAATAACTTCTACGAGCAATTATGTGAAATTCAAAGTTATAAACTTTTTTTTTAGACAAAAGGCTAAAAGCCTGTATATTATATTATTTAATAATAAGATTTACAAAAAGTCAGTAATGGATAACTAGCAAGGCCAAAAAAGAAGTCTGACGAATAACCCAAATAGGTCATGTTGTTACATGAATTTTACAATTATCTACTTCAAACTGAAGAGACAACTTTACATTGAAACATGACACATTGCATACACATTTTGATTGATAGTATATGAACTGAGATTAGTTACATCATAACACCCAAAAATTAAACATAACATACAAAATTTTACATTAACCAATAACATATGAATTAATCAACCTAAATTAAACCATAGCATAACTAAGATCCATTGTACACATCACCAAATTCTACTCTAAAACACACCCCAAATATAAAGCATTCTGAATCAATTTCATTTGGTGTTATTTTCTTAAAACAAGTAAAACATAAGAATATAAAGTGAATAAGGAATGGTCACAATTGAGAAGTGATTTTAACAGTATCCAAACTTTCACTTAAATTGGTTGTATAAATACAATAATTTGATTGATATTTTTGAAGAAGTTGATATGAAAGATGCTAATTTTAATGTTCACAAAGTGAAAGATAACGTATGGAACAACACACAAATTGTTGTGAAATCTCCAGACATATGTACATGATATCATAATGAAAAGTAAGTAACAACCATAAGCTCAGGGATATCACTTCTTAGTGCACTTTAATTTTGAAGTTTTGTTTTGCTCTCTCTGCGTTTCCCGCACGATGTTTGGACTTTTCACATAAAAGTGAACTTGGCATTCCATTTTATTTGGATTTTGTTTAAAACCAAAGTGGGCATGGATTTCATGCTATCCTTTGTCCATCTCCTTGGTTTGCACTCAACTTTGTTCTCATGTTAGAAAAAGTTCAAATAAAGGATAGACATTGGAATTGGATAAATTACTCGTGAGCTTAGAAATTAGGCAGTTTGTGGATGATTATTTGTGGTCTTGTTCTCATGCCATTTATTTCACAAAGCTCAAAATATTGTTATCTCTGAAGATTCACTTCAAATTTAACAAAGTGTATAATGAAACCAAGGAGAGAGCTCCGCTGTCTTTTTCAGTATTCTGACATTGAAGATGAGATGTTGGTGTAAGGAATGGATGATTCCAAATTCTCGTGAGCAGAAAAAACCAGACAAGGCCAGCTTTACAATATTTATGGGATGGCCCACATTAATGGCCTATGATTTATGGTGTGACAAAGGCAAGGGAAGTGATTTTAATCATTAATTAATGTCGATAGGTCTTTTACAGTAATATCAAGTAATATCAAGAAGTGTCATGTACTATAAAATATATTACTTTTTTATCTTTATAAATTATGAAATAAATCTTAAGTAAATATAATTAGCAATAAAATAGTCATTTATGGTATGGTATAATTGTCGTATTGTTGTTATAGTCACCAAGATTCAAACTTCTAATGGCTCATTGTGCCTTCGTTGATCCATTGTACTTGTAGGTTTTAACCTTCACATTGAAGTTGTTGGTGTTCACGTTGATGACTTCATGCACTAAAGCTAGTGTGCTCGCAAATTTCATGCCCCTATTGTACTATTATGCTCATAAGTTTGGACTACTCACATTAATGCAATGCATTCATGTTGGAGATGAGATCTTCCAATTTTATGTCCTTACTTGACTTGAGCTAGGGTAAAAATTCTCATGTTACTAATCCAAAAAAAATTAAATTAAATAATTCTTAAATAGAAAGGCATGGAACATGGATTTGTTATCCTTAGGACATAAGGTAATGGAAGAGATTTCCAATGTAAGTATAAGGATCACAAAGGATATGGATACAATGAAATCACTTGAGGAAGGAATAGGTAAGGACTTGGGATAAATAGAAAAGTTTATCCCCAACTTGTAGAGATTACAAAGGTGGACTTCCAAAATCTGGTGGATAAAAGTGTTATGGATGCTATGCAACCCTATGTGTATAGGAAATGGATACAAACTTATAGATTCTAGATGGAAATTTTGAAAAGGTGAACTTTGAAGTAGCTTATGACATGGTCTAGGATGCATTTAATGATACGCAAAGTTTTATGGAGAAAATTAGGTGTTATTTGTATGACTATGAACATTTATTTAGTACAATATTAATATTGAAAAATAAATTTGAGGCAATCAAGAAAGAATCTCCCAAAGATATCAATTTTGAGTCAACATCAATCAATTAGCTTATGAGAATATGAACCTCTTGTGAGAAATTTGAGAATAAATTGGTTGAGCATAAGAAAGTGCATGAGAAGTTGTTAGATTCTTTCACTGGTGCCAATGCCAAGTTTTTTTAATCAAATGGTCCAAATTTTGAACATGTTAGAATAGTTTTGGACAATTCTGCCACATATTTGTAGGAAAAGTGTCAAAAGGGTGAAAAGAACAACTAGAAGCTGACACAAGTCACATTACATGCTTTTGCATGTCAATTTTTTTGATGGAATGTAATAAGTCTATTTAGAATTCAAAACATTGAATCAGATGACTTTTAGACTTCTCATATTTTGTCTCATTTAGTTTTTGGAAGTGAAAAGTTTTCACCTTCCCTTACCCAACAAGCCTATATAATTATAATTGAAATGTTTTGTAAAGGGTTGAAATCCTTTTAAAGAATTTAATACAAAACCATTTTTATTGCTCCACTTTTATTTTTCCTTTTTCCTTTTTGTTGTATTCCAATCTCTAGGCACATTTTTTTTGTCACTTTGTATATTTATTTCATGGATTCAATGATTTTAAAAGTGAATTTAAAAAGTTTATATTTAGTACTTTGAGCTATTGGGGGTATTTATTCTATCTTTGTCACATGATTGAATAAGTGAATTTATGGTTCAAATTTTCATAACAGGTTCAACCATCTTGACTATTAATTATGAAACACTATGTCATGAGAAGAGTGGTTTAAAATTAAAAAAATGTTATGTTAAATTGTATATGGAGTGAGAAAAATAGACTTAGATATTCTAGCCCTTTTCTTCTACCCCTTTACTTTTATTTTTTTAATATAATTGTTAGGTTAGGGTTAGATTAGTAAAAAAAATGATTTTGATTTTTGTTTTAGCTTAAGGTTTTAATGGACAAAAGTTGATGAAATTTTCACATAAAAATAAAATCTTAATAAGTTTTCATTCCATTTCATGTACAATAATTCTAATTTTTAGATTGGTTATTGGTTCATAAATTTGAAATTTGTGAAGAAATCAATTGTGCTAGTTTCGTATATTGTTTAAAGGCTGAATTTTATTATACACTAAGACAAAACTTAATTTTCTTTTGAACTTCCACATGTTGTAACATTACTTTTTAGAGTTTTTATATGCTGTAGAATTTTGAGGTTGCTATTTCCTTCATTTAAGTAGAAATTAATATGTTTTAAACATTTTTTCATGAATTACGACTTAATTTTTAAAGTTTGGGTGTTGATAAATGATCTTCAAAGAACAATATTAAACTCAAAAAATAACTAAAATGTGGATTCTAAAATTTTGATGCATTTCATGTGTTGATTTATTAAATTAAAAGTGTATATAAGTCTCATTAGAATTTATTAAAACCCATAATTTAAAGTTCTAATTTTGAAATGGTATGATATCATAAACCCTATCTAAAATTCATGGAAAAAATTGAAATATACAAATATGAATTGGTATTAAAGGTATTTAAAATATATTTTCGGATTAACACAAGTGATTGTACCATTGTAGGTTGTAAAACCTCATCATCTAATCTTAGTTTTTTGCCAAAGACCCTTAAGTATAATTTTTAACAAGCTCTCCTACTAAGATATTTTGGTCATCAATTATAGTTGTAACCAAAAGAAGAATCTTGAGGCTAACTACCTTTTGAGTATGCAAAAATGTACCATTCCAACATTTGGCATACCAAATCATGTGTCAACACTGCATAGGATCTAGATAATTGGTAACAGAGTAGTTCATCTTGCATATCCTACAAAATGGGATTAGTGTACATCTAAGCTTGAATTTCAAACCATGTGATTTATCATATTAATTCCAATTCATTTGAATGATTAATATGGTAGAGGAATAATATACAATCGGGTGATCCCATAATAGTGGTTTACAATTTTTGGCCAAACTAGACATTGAAATGATTTTTTCTAACTAAATCTTCACTTTCGAGCACCTATAGTGGGTAAACCGTGAGGAATTTGAAGATGTAGTGATTTTTGAAATTTTGTCTGTAGATTCTAAATATATTTTTTTCAAAAATTTTGGAATCAGATTACACTTCTTTTTCCATCTCCTTTGAAAACTAGTTCTTTTTAGTAAATACCATTT
Source organism: Sequoia sempervirens (assembly GCA_007258455.2). Classification (NCBI taxonomy): domain Eukaryota; kingdom Viridiplantae; phylum Streptophyta; class Pinopsida; order Cupressales; family Cupressaceae; genus Sequoia; species Sequoia sempervirens. The sequence goes on along the minus strand of VDFB02333815.1, from coordinate 68,429 downwards.
TTAAGGAGTGACGCTCACCACATACAACATAATTTTTTTTCCATGAAGGATTAAATTCTTTTTTTTTTTCAAATTTAGATTTGTAACTACGATATCTAGTGCTTCCAATTGGTTTCATAGTGTTTTATTGAATATTTTTCCTTAATCAAGTTTCTAAGTCAAACCAATTACAATTCAACATTGGGGCCGTATACAACATAACTTTTTTGTATGTATCAAAGTTCAAATTTTTTTGTTGGATCAAGGACTTCAATATCTAGTGCACTCATATTTTTCAATTTTTTTTTTATAATCTGCTATTTTTCCACATGTGCAGAACATAGAGCTTGATTTTCGATGAAAAACCTATGTTTAATCAAACTAAAAAATAAATACATAATAAAATGAAAAATATATTAAAATTATATTCATTGAATAGTTCATTAGAGGTCTACCATCATCTAGTTGGGTCAGAAGTCTCCTCCATTTTCATCCTCAACTCGAGCTTGAAGTGCAAAATTGGAGTTTTTGGTGCCAGAGGGGGAGAAGGGGGAAAGGGGGTTCGAGCGAACCCTCAAGAGGTTCACTCAAACCAGGGTTTGCTCAAACTAGGGTTCGAGTGAACCCCCTTTCCACAACCATTTCCTTTATTTTTTTCCCCGGGAAATGTGGGACCCAACATTTAATGGGTTCACTCGAAGGGGGGTTCTAGCGAACCCCCTTTGGGTTCGCTCGAACATGATGTTCGTTCAAACCCCTAAAAACCAATTTTTTTTGCATGGGAGCATTTTTTGCAACTTTTCCTTCCTCACTGGAATTGTAAACCATTTTTGTGGGTTTACCCAATCCACACATTGATCAAAGAATAAATCACAAATGCTCTTTGAGAACAATAAATTTTTTTAGATTCTGCCAATTGATAGAAGTCCTCAAACATGTGGTTCCATTAGACAACCATTAGAAAAAATATTTTATTGTTTGATTCCCCTAGGTTCCAAGAAAATTTAGGTGTTCTTATGTTTAAGGGTAAAATAGATGTAGATATTTTAGATAAAAAGTTAGATTAATTAGAGTCACATTTATCTATGGATGAGGAAATGATTAAGATTTCACTTCTAAATGTCTCTTTACCCATCAGGAAGTATTGGAAATTCCATGTGTTTTGGGAGAAACACTATAGATGAGGAAAAATTGAGCCTACTTGGAAATATTTAAATTAGAGTAACATAAATTCCCAAGTATTGCAATGGTTTGCACTAATTTATTTGATCAAAATCGAAGCTAGCAAGGGTTAATACAATGGGAGAAGCCTATCATTTTGTGACTATCATTAAGGAAGAGCCAACATTGAGGGATAATTAAAACAAATATACCTTGAAAAATAAAATGTTTAACCTTAATATAAGAGAAAACCATCGAAGATAAGTAAGTGATATGAAAAAATAGACTAGTAGCCAGATTAATGAAAAATATCATATCTAGAATAATTTATTTTCATGCTCAAAAGTAGAGAGTTCTAATGATCTAAAGGTGGAGAACATAAACTATATTCTTGAATTGATTCCATAAATTAAACATGTTACAAATTATTTAAACTAAATTGAAAAAAATTCCCTTAGCACAATTGGGATTATTGTAATTCTAGAAGGGATGAATGATCCACATCATCTTGCATGAGCATGTGGATCACTATCTACATTAGTTCCACAATGTGAATTCTCACATGCAACTCCTTGTACTGCATGCACCAAACAAATAATTCTTGGAACCATGTTATGTAACTTCGTAAACATCATCTAGGTCTTGCACAACCCTTTACATCATGTAACATCCATACAGTGTGAAAGTTCATGTTTCATGTAATGTTACTATTGTCAATATATTTGCACCCTGCTGAATGCAATATTCAGCAATCTACTGAAACATGGAAACCTTCTTTAGATGTGGGTGATCTGAACAAAGAAGGAATCTCTAGAGCGATTTGGTTCTCTGAATGATAAATCCTATTCTAAAATTTCAAAGGAAAAGGGATAAAAGATGAACTGAAAACAAATCTGAATCTAACTGATGATTAACTTAAAACTTCTGACAGAAATTAGATCTTGCCACTCACAACAATTTCGTTATTACAATAGTTCCTACTATCTCACCAATACATGATTCCATCAATAATTCATATGAAGATTTAGAGGCATCGAATACAACATATAACCTGAAAACATGAAACCCTGTGCAAAAACTCATAAAAGCAAGACATTAAGGCTTCAAATCTGAAAACACAAAGTATCAAACTGCTATTACCAGTCTTGAGACAAGAAAATGGAAAGAAGAACTATGTTGTATTACTGAAACTGAAAGAGTGTCAATCTGCCAAAACTGAGTACAAAGGGTTCACAAGCTCAAAAATGCATAAGAGCAGGAACTGAAATCTGAACTGAGAACAAAGAGCTAAAAGACTAAGTCTTTTGAAAGGCATAGCTCTCAAGAAACCCTAATTCGAGCTCAGGAAAAATCTCAAGGAAAAAAGCTTCAAACTATCTCAAAAACTGCATAAAAGCAAAAAAAAGCATACTGCTTTTATGATGAACCTGTCAAGCCTTTAAAAATAGGCTACATTTTCTTTAAAAGCTCAAAAAACACCTTATCTCTCCAAGATAAGACTCAAACTCGACCAAGAGGAAAAGTCAACAATAATCTGCTAAAAATAGCAAGAAATCATAAAACAATTTATAAAAGATTGTTTTACGATTATGCTTTACAAGATTGCAGATTCTCACAATTTGTCTATATTTTGCAATTAAAGATTAAACAATCTTTTGCAAAAAGAAAAACTTCTTATCCCTCCATAAAAATGCTTTGATTTTCTCACAAAATCATAAAAATATTACACATCATCACCTTCTCATCAAAATTTCTCATTGATCTCCAATTGATTTCTCTAAAATCAATTAAAAAACAAGGAACCCTAAATGGATAATTGATTTCCTATGAGAAAACAAACCCTAAGTGATAAAAATAATCAATCCTAGATCATAAAGCATTCCCTATGCACCCTTATTATTTTCTCATAATAACACAAGATCAAGTAGTCCATGTCACTAAGGCATAAAACAAGTCCTAAAGACTTTAATATATCAACCTAGTATAAGAATTTCGGCCTCCACATATGTCAAACTCCAGACTTTGATAAATATAATACTTAGGCATATAAGTCTCGGCCTCCATTTGAATTTCTCCATGTGCTTTGATTGAAGATTCTAGATGATGATAAGGTTGGAATTAGGGTTCGAACAAAACAAGGTCAAACCCTAGTAATGATTCATTTCGCACTCATCACTTGAGGAAAATGAGCTCAGCCAGTGAACATGCCGCCATGATTGAATTGAACCCGAGCTCGTGTGCCTTAGGAATCCTCAGTACTCTTTCAGGAAGGTCAAGCTCTTTAGTGGGTAAGCTCACTTTTGTATTACTGAAATTCTTTCACTTATTCTTGAAGTCAAAAGGATCCTGATTTTCTTCACACTCTTGTGCTTTGCTATGCTTGGCCGACTTGAGCTCGAACTCGGCCTCTGTTAGGAGACTCCATGAGAGAGCTCATTTTTGGTTGTTTCTTTCGCTTCCTGCACTAGGTAAGCTAGCTTCCATGACTTTATTTGTTCATTGTGGCTCTGAGGCCGCAACTATTCACATTCTAATGCATTTTATTTGTATTTTTGTGCTTACATCTATCATTTTCGTGCCTTATCTCCATTATGAGAGCTCGGCTGCCACTTGAGATCCTAAACTCTTGGCTCTTGGAGGCTTTATGGAGCTCTTGGCCGAGGCTATACGCACTCTCCACAGCACTGGCTGGTAAGCCATCTTTGCTAGATATTTCGCTCCTCAGAGACTTAAAGAATCTCTCTTTTACCTATGAGTTTCTGGCCATTTTCAGGCCGCACCAGATGTGTCTCATAGATAGCATTAACTTAAAGGTTTTGGGCTCGACCCAAAACAGGAAATTGACCTTTATGCATATTTGAGGACATACCCACATATGGGTATCGTGAAAAATTGAATAAAACTGTATTCCCCTCATTCTAAAACTTAATTCCCTACAGGGAATTCGCATTTTTATGTCTTCTTGTTGTCTCCTACAAAACCTCTCGTGGGTTATTACTGTAATTGCATTTTCTGTATTTTGAAGCTCAATCCAAATGTGGGTATCATATATTCATTTTGAAATTCAGTTTATAAGCTCGTCCCATTAGAACTGATGGTCTATTTTCAGACTTCTGAAACAAAAGAACGACATGGGTATTTGTATATCTTGAAGAAAATGCATCTATTTTGATTTCTCTGGCAGAGCTCGACCACCCATTCTTTGCATTTATTCTTGTCATTTACTTAACAAGCCCTCTCATGGGTATCACTGGAAATGTAAAACTTCATGGTTTTATGTATTTTGAACATGGATGATTGGAAATGGTGACAAAATTTGTGTATTTATCTATATTCAATTTATGGGCTCAACCCAAATGACCAGTGGTCTCTGCTTTTTGTTGGTATTTCTATGTCTTTTAATTTCCTCCATATAAATGCTTGACACCTTTTTTAGCTTTCGTCATGGAAATATTGTAGAAATTCCATCCTCAACAAAAACTTCTCTTCGATACTGAATGAAAACCGATACTCTACTTTGTAATTTTGTCTTCAACACGATTTTGTGTTTGTCTCTTCCTGAAGAAAAATGAACCACAGACCTATAAAATTCTGGAAATGTATCCCTTGTTTGAACTACATCCATATGAGTTCATGTTGTTTCCTTTTCTACACAGAATTTACTTACTTATTCCATGCACAATCTGCTCATAAATTCATGAATACTGGAATTATATACACTACTTGTATTGCTTAAATATCGACTTCATGCTGCTTTCCTTTAAACAAAACTTGTCATGATTAAAGCTACAAAACACAATTCAATCTATAGCGAAATCTTACTTTCTATTTTTGGGCTTTATGTAGAGATTCTAAACTGAAACAGTGTATTATCATAGACTGCACTTTGCTTGATTGTGTCAATGCCTGACTAACACCTCATAAATACCTTCTGGAATGAAATTGTTATCATTTCTTTGTCGTTCTGGAAGAATCAATTCTCACCTTGTGATCCTTAAAGTTGTGTTTGACTTACTAGTCAACTGGAATTGGTTACTCATTTATCACTTGAATGCACTGTCTGTGTTTCGTACTCTTGAGCTTCAACATGGTACTTTTCATGCATTTTTATGTTCCACTTATTAAACTGTTCTTTAAATCTGCTCTCTTTCACGATGAAAATCAAAACAAAAATCTTTATTAAGGCATAATGTATGCCTGTTCACTATCCTTGACTGTAAAAAGAATACTGATAAGCTGAAGCTCGCATGACATATGCGATCATGATGAACATAGAACATGAAATATGCAGCAATGTTTGATATAAATGTACTCAGCTAAATTAATTGAGTGAACTAAACTCACTGTTCACCTGTAGCCTTCAGAAAAAATAACCTGGTCGTTATGGATGCATAGTTGGTTTAGTAACTCGATAGATAATTATGTTTTACTCTTTCAGCTGTAACTCATTTCTTTTGATGAATATATGATGAAGTCTTAAATCAGCCCATTTGTAATGAATAGGGCAGCATGCCGAGCTCTACCCTTGTGGGAGCCCATTTTTCTCCACATACTTGGTCTTGAAATAATGATCAGCTTCGTGACTTTACCTATACCTGCACAAGGAAACAAACAATGTTAGCATAAAAACAAAATATGATGATCATGAAATTTCTCCTTCAGCTCATTTCCTCTACACTTGATTGATTGTTTCAATGCATGATTAATAATAGACTGTATTATTGTGAGTGCCTCATATAGGTTATTTCATAATCGGAGCCACTGAAATCCCCCTTTTTCCTCTTATAGGTCGATGAAATACGAGAAGACAAGGGTGCACCATACATCACCAACCATCGGCCAAAATAGGCAATGATGATTATGTTGCCACTTATATGTTTTATTTTCCGCATCTTCAATAGTGTAGTGTAAATTTAGTCATGCATTGTGACAGTTACATCCATGGCTTGTGTGGATATTTGATTTCAATTCTTGCTTTTCATTTGAAAGGAAAACGCATTTAAATGCAAATGTTGTAATATCATTTCGATTCTGGCAATCAAATGAAGCTATGTAAATATGAATCTTTCATGAAATAAATGAAAGCATCTAAAATGTTCTACTGTTTATATGCTCAATTATGTATTTCACTTCATTCTAGAACATCTGAATAGCATTTTGAAACTCCACTTTTTATTTTTTCTTTTAAATGCACAACTGTCACTTAATGAATAATGATAATAAAAGATGCAATCAACACTTTAACATAATTTGCAATTTCATCTTAAGATAAAATAATGTTCAGCCAGCTCCACCAATTGAGCTGAGGCAAAAATTTGGTAACATTTTGGCGATTTTTGCTATATGCTTGCCTACTAAGCATAGATCAGTGGCCTTTAAACAATTCATTGGGTGTGGAGTCAATTCTGCCCCTTCTTGAAACTCAGAAACTTGAACAACGACACTCCAAACAATAACAAAAGAAATAAAACAAAACTTAAAGCAAACTAATAGGCCTTGATGGCCAACAGAACAATGCGTAGCAGCACTTAGGGAAAGCAAAACTACTAAAATTAAATGTGTGAAACACACTTATTTGCAAACTACTCTACTTAAAAATGAGATAACTTATCTCAAAGGCAGTGCTTGAGGTGGATCCCATTAACTAGGATGGAAAACACCTCGCCAGTCATCTTGGAAAGTTGGAATGCATTGTGCTCCTTGCATTTTGTGATCACATAAGGCTCGTCCCACATTGCATCGAACTTGGAATGTCATCCAGGTCTTCTTTTAAACTGATTCCACTTGAAAACTAGATCTGCAACAATGAAATCACGTGGTCTCGCCCTCTTGTTAAAAGAATTCTTCATCCGAGCTTGATGTATTTCCAGCTGTCTTAGAGCTTCCTTTATGGTTTCTTCGAGCTCTACCAGCTGTGCAAACCTCACCTCAAGAGGTTGTTCATTCAGCAACTCCAGTTCTTTAACATAACTTAAGGTTGGTAACTCAATTGAAATAGGCAACTTAGCCTCTTTACCATAAGTTAGAACGAAAGGCGAACAACCAGTGGCCCTTTTAGGAGTTATCCTATCAGTCCAAAGGGCTAGCTTCATCTTTTTGTGCCATTTTCGTTGATTATCTTCGACAGTCTTCTTGATTATTCGAATCAGATTCTTATTTGTAGATTCCTCATGTCCATTGCCCTGCGGATAGTAATTTGAAGACGTGTTCAAATAGATGTTATTTCTAACAGACCAATTAGAAATTCTCAAACCAATAAAAGCCAAACAATTATTTGAAATGGTTGAATCTAGAACACCAAATCTCGATATGAGATCTTGATAAAAATTAAGCACTGAAGTCTCGTTTGCTTCCTTTAAAGCAACAACTTTGGTCCATTTTGTAAAATAATCCATGACAGTAAGAATCCACTTATGACCCGCACTTGAAGGCAGATTGATAGGGCCAATAAAATCTAAGCCCCACTTAGCAAAGGGTTGTTCTACCTAAATTGAATGCAGGGTCAACAGTGCAAGCCTCTGTTTACCAGCAAATAAAGCACATTTCTCACACTTTCTGACCTAATCAATAGCATCTTTAAGCAAATCTGGCCAGTAATAACCAGCTCGCATAGCTTTTAGAGCTGTTGTTCTTGCAGCAAAGTGACCTCCTGAAGGTCCATCATGAAATTCTGCTAACAACTTGTCAACTTGATCAGGCTAAATGCATCTCAACAAAACACCTTGGAAGTCTCTCCTATAAAGAATGCCATCAATGATTGCATAAGGGATGGCTTGTAATCTGTAGTGCCTTCTTTTTGCTCTATCTAAGCCTTCGGGGCACTCACCAGTTTGCAGATAACACATCATTTGCTGCAACCAAGTAGTAGGAGGTGCTTGAACAACACTTAGAACATCATTATTTAACACTTCCTCTGTATTTGCAGCTTCATTTAAGCTGTTATCTCTATTTCCAACAATCTGTTCACACAAACCCTTGCCTCTAACGAGCTTGGTTACTTTTATATCGACATCGAACTCCATTACTTTGGTAATCCAACCAACACACTTATCATTTATATCCTTGTTAAGAAAAAAATCTTTAACAGTTGAATGAGCCACCAATAAATGAAACTTGTTGTTGGACAGCATATGCCTGAACTTCTTCAAACTTCTTACAACAACAAAAACATGTTTCTCAACAAAAGAATATTTTACCTCGTAATCATGCAAAACTTGGCTGAAAAACGCAACAGGCTGCTCCAAACCTTCTTCGTTTTGCTGGCATAATATGGCTGAAACTGTATCAACCCCTCCAAAAGCATACATAATAAATTCTTTGTCAAAATTTGGATTAATGAGAGTAAGAGCAGCTGCAAGTGCTTCCTTGATCTGCTCAAAGCTCCTTTTACCTTCCTTGGTCCAACTGAATGGCATATTCTTCTTTAGCATAGAAGTGAGAGGCTGCAACAAGGCTGCGATATTTGGTATGAACCTCCTCACGAAATTTATCCTTCCAAGAAAGCTTTGCAAGCCTTTCTTGTGGGCTGGTAATGGCAATTCAAGAATTGCAGAAACTCTTTCAGGATCAATTGAAATACCTTGCTTTGAAACAATGTGTCCAAGCAGTTTGCCTTCGTGCACTGAGAATATACACTTCTTCAGATTGAGGGATACTCTGAACTCTCTACACCTCTGAAAAATCTATTCCAAATGATCCAGGTGTTCATTAGCATTTCTAGAAAAAATAGTAATATCATCTAAGTATACCAGAACAAACTTGTTCATGAGGCTGTGAAAGGCCATATCCATAGCATGCTGAAAAGTTGCTCCAGCATTGGATAAGCTGAAAGGCATCTTCTTGTAGGCCATAGTGCCCCACTTGGTTGTAAATGTTGTTTTGAACTGATCTTCTCGCTTAACTAGAATCTGGTTGTAACTTGAGTAACCATCTAGCAAAGAAAATCTGTCAAAACCATAAACTACTTGTAAAATTTGCTCCATGGAAGGGAGTGGGTAATGGTCTTTCAATGAAGCTTTATTTAAATCTCAGAAATCGACACATAGTCTGATTTCCCCGCTTTTCTTCCTGACTGGCACTAAATTTGACACCCAAGAGGTGTGTTTGATAGGAAAAATAATACCGCTCTTAACTAGCTTATTTAGTTCAACCTTCATAAGGTGCTCTAACTTGGGATTAAGCAGTCTCTGTTTCTGTCTCACTGGTTTGCATCAGGTTCAAGCTCGATGGTATGCTGGGCCAGTTCGGGGTTAAAACCTCTCAAATCCTTGTACTCCCAAGCAAAAACATCACTAAATTTTTGACATAACAGAATAAAAGCTTGTTGTTCGTCTTGACTACATACCTTTCCCAGCTTGAGAAGCTTGCCTTTACAGATTTCAATGGCAGCATAATGTTCTTCTTTAACTGTCAAACTGCATTTGTCTTTCCATACTTGATCATCTGAGTTAAACACAGATTCCAATGTCACCAAACCTTTTGGTAGCTTATTTGTCTTTAATTGCACAATCTGGTCCTCATATTGTTGCTGCCATTTTTGCTGATTTCCATATGCGAATTTAGCTTCAGCAATTAGAAAATTCATGATTTGCTCATTGCTGTCAAAAACTTGCCAGCTCACATTATTGTCAAGTATAGAGGGTATGACCACTATTTTCATGTATTGACGTGCTTCTACCTTATGAATCTGCTTGGGAATATCAAATTGGGCTCCTATGGCAGCGAGCCTGTTAGCATGCTTATTTTGATTTTGAGGAATCACCATGATGTTAAAAGCATTAAAATCTTCCATTAAATCCCATACACGATGCTTGTATTATCATTCTTAGCAACATTTAAATTTCTGACCTGATTAACAATCAATTCTAAATCACCAAAAACCTGCAAGCATTTAATACCTCGTTTGTAGGCCCACTCAAGACCATGCACCAACGCTTCATACTCGGCTATATTATTTGAGCAGCTGAAAGCAAATTTGCAAGCTGAAAAATACTTATCTCCTTCGGGCGATATCAACATAGCTCCACCCCTAGCACCAACACTGCTCCTCGAACCATCGAAATAAAGTTTCCAAATCTCATTATCCTTTTTTGCAGACGGTTCATCCTCTTTACAAAGATTAGGCATATCACAATCAGGCTCTCGGATCATATAGACTCCTAATCCTATCTCATTTGTGTTCTGGAATGGATTGAGCTCGTGATCTTCGGCTGCCCATTCATCTAGACTGATGTTGTCTACATGGGTGCTACAGTTTGAGGTCATGGTTTGCTCCTCCATTACAGAGGTGGCGTAGAGGTTAGCGTTTATAGGATTTGGTGAGTATGGTTCGATATGATCTTTGGCGAGAGGTTCAGACTTTATGGTCACTTTCATACCATACCTTGTTCTAAAAAACAAATGAGACCAATCAAAAGATAAAAAACCACCCAACTTGGCTATAAAATCCCTTGAGAGACAAATGACAAAGTGCGGCGGTAAGTCTATGACGTGAATATCCTGATGAATAGCAAAACTTGGGGATGCGTGCAAGGTAAGGGCTAATTTTTTTATAATACCAGCAGTTTTAACAGTAGACCCATCTAATTGCACTACGCCTTTTTAAGGATTAGGTTCGTAAACAAGACCTAACTTATCAGTTAAACTCTTAGGCATGACTGAACTACTGGCACCAGAGTCAACCGTACAGTTATGCACAATTTTATCGCCAATGATCAGACTTAAATAAAACGGAGGGGGCCTTACCTCTTTTGCTTTTTGTCCACTTTTATCCTCCAGGTCATTAGCCATCACAGCCTTTGCAACTCCTTGATTAGCATTGTTAGAAATAGACAACTCAGCCAAAGCACTCTGCAGTAAACTTTTCTACCCCAGAAGATGTAAAGCGTCTAGTATCGACATGTTGACAGTAGTTTTATTGAGATGCTCAATAATATTAAATGATGAAGAGTTTACCTTCTGCTGGTTTCTTGTGACAACAACATCGTTTTTCCTCTGCAGAGGCTGAGAATGTGTTTTTAGTTGTTCCTTGCTGGGTATCTCTTGCCCTCTTTGCAAAATATGCATTTTAGGCTGCGTGGCAGTGTTAACCTCTGATAAAACAGGTTGCTTATTGACTGAAGGCTGCTGCTGTGAACTTCCAGCTTGCTGTCCTAGATCCATAGCTCACTTTTTAGATCTGGTATTAGCTGAAATAGGAGAATTTTGCTGACTTTGGCCGTTAACGCCACATAATTCAGAGCTCTGCCAGTTTGGCAAGGCAACCTCCACGTTATCTTGTTGTTCTTGATCCTAATCTGCAACATTTTCTGAAACATCATAGCTATTTTGAACCATTAGAGTCTGATTCCTCATTCCATTGGCACATGCTGATAAGATATGGGGCTAATTGCACGAATAACACCAATCGCAATCCTGGGCAACATTATTTTGCGGCACAAGTTCCTTTGACGAACTGGCTGCGTTCGGATTGTATGGCTGGAATGGCCTAGGGTTAAAATTCCTTCTTTGGGCTTGATAATCATTTTGAAAAGTGGGCCTATTTTGCTAGTTTTGCTGATAGGGAGCTGGATAAGGCTTAAGTTCTTGGCCAACGTGATTTTTAATAGTCACGAGATCATTTTCGAAGGTCTTCAATATGGTTTTAAGCTCTTGCATCTCCGGATTTGGGGTTGGGGCAACAACTTCTTGGGCTGTACTACAATATCCTATCGCTGGAACAGGTGGGACAATAGCCAAAGGAGGTATAGTAGTGGGAATAGGTGGTTGTATTTCTAGAAATAAAGGCATAGGGGGTCTAAGAGCTATGTCTCCGGCTTGGATGAGGCAATTTTCAGCATTAATGGCTATATTGTATGCGTTGGGAAGCGTTAGACCACCCATAGATTGAGTCATAACATCAATCTTACTGTTCAAAGCTTTTAAATAAAACATAAATGCATGTGCTGGTAAGGGCTTTACCATTGCAGGGATCCTGTCCCAGGTTCTTTTGAATCGGTAATTGAAGTCGGCCAAGTGCTTGTGTGGCACCCTTTGAATGGTGTTGAGCTGCTCTAATAAGGACAAATTGTCAGATTTATTAGCAAAATGCTGGTACAAGCCATTACCTAACGTGTCCCATGTCACAATTGAATTGGCTGTGAGGCCTTTGAACCACTGTAACACTTTGCCTTTAAGTGACAGCCAATAGCCTTAGCGCGATGTTCTCTTGCGTGATATTGTGCACTGAGCATAGCGTGGCTACGTCACAGATGTGCTCGACTGGCATAGAGTAATCTTCCCCTGTGAAGTATGGCAGACCTCTAAGAGCTGCAACTAGAATATCATAGTGCTAAAGTATATTCAATGGGGTACCACCGTTGAAGGGTGTGAACGGATGTTGCCTCGGTGCTGCCATTGGCGGTACTTGTGAAATCGAGATTGGAACTCCTGGTGATAACACCAAGGAACTAAAAATTGGAGGTGTTGAATTTGACCTTGTGGGTGGTTCAAAAATCCTCCATGTTGTCCTTCCTTTTCTTCGTGATGGGGACAACTCTCGATACTTAAAGGGCACATAACTTGACCTTGTTTGAATGTTTCTCATGCGCAGGCTGTACTAGCATGCAGAAAATAGAACCAAACTCGCCAGGTATATTGCAATAGTCTCCAGAAGGCTGGAAAATCTACTGCATACACCAAACAACAAACTGAAATATTAAAAATTCTCTTAAAGTAACTTTCAGAGTCCCATCAGGCATGCCAAAAACTGTTGTCAATAGATTTGCACCCTACTAAATGCAATAGTTAGCAATCTATTGAAACATGGAAACCTTCTTTAGATGTGGGTGATTTGAACAAAGAAGGAATCTCTAGAGCGAGCTGGTTCTCCAAATGATAAATCCTATTCTAAAATTTCAGAGGAGAAGGGATAAAAGATGAACTGAAAACAAATCTGAATCTAACTGATAATTAACTTAAAAATTCTGATAGAAATTAGATCTTGCCACTCACAACAATTCCTTTATCACAATAGTTCCTACAATCCCACCAATACATGATTCCATCAATAATTCATATGAAGATTCAAAGGCATCGAATACAACATATAACCTGAAAACATGAAACCCTGTGCAAAAACTCATAAAAGCAGGACATTAAGGCTTCAAATCTGAAAACACAAAGCATCAAACTGCTGTAACTAGTCTTGAGACAAGAAAATGGAAATAAGAACTCTGTCATATTACTGAAATTCAAAGAGTGTCAATCTGCCAAAACTGAGTACAAAGGGTTGACAAGCTCAAAAATGCATAAGAGCAGGAACTGAAATCTGAACTGAGAACAAAGAGCTAAAAGACTAAGTATTTTGAAAGGCATAGCTCTCAAGAAACCCTAATCCGAGCTCAGGAAAATGCTCAAGGAAAAAAGCTTCAAACTGTCTCAAAAACTGCACAAAAGCAAAAAAAAGCATACTGCTTTTATGATGAACCTGTCAAGCCTTTAAAAATAGGCTGGATTTGCTTTAAAAGCTCAAAAAAACCTTATCTCTCCAAGATAAGACTCAAACTTGACCAAGAGGAAAAGTCAACAATAATCTGCTAAAAATAGCAAGAAATCATAAAACAATTTATAAAAGATTGTTTTACGATTATGCTTTACAAAATTGCAGATTCTCACAATTTGTCTATATTTTGCAATTAAAGATTAAAAAATCTTTTACAAAAAGAAAAACTTCTTATCCCTCCATAACAATGCTTTGATTTTCTCACAAAATCATAAAAATATTACACATCATCACCTTCTCATCAAAATTTCTCATTGATCTCCAATTGATTTCTCTAAAATCAATTAAAAAACAAGGAACCCTAAATGGATAATTGATTTCCTATGAGAAAACAAACCCTAAGTGATAAAAATAATCAATCCTAGATCATAAAGCATTCCCTATGCACCCTTATTATTTTCTCATAATAACACAAGATCAAGTAGTCCATGTCACTAAGGCATAAAACAAGTCCTAAAGACTTTAATATATCGACCTAGTATAAGAATTTCAGCCTCCACATATGTCAAATGCCAGACTTTGATAAATATAATACTTAGGCATATAAGTCTCCACCTCCATTCAAATTTCTCCATGTGCTTTGATCGAAGATTCTAGATGATGATAAGGTTGGAATTAGGGTTCGAACAAAACAAGGTCAAACCCTAGTAATGATTCATTTCACACTCATCACTTGAGGAAAATGAGCTCAGCCAGTGAACATACCACCATGATTGAATTGAACCCGAGCTCGTGTGCCTTAGGAATCCTCAGTACTCTTTCAGGAAGGTCGAGCTCTTCAATGGGTAAGCTTGCTTTTGTATTACTGAAATTCTTTCACTTATTCTTGAAGTCAAAAGGATCCTGATTTTATTCACACTCCTGTGCTTTGCTATGCTTGGCCGACCTGAGCTCGAACTCGGCCTCTATTAGGAGACTCCATGAGAGAGCTCGTTTATGGTTTTTTCTTTCGCTTCCTCCACTAGGTAAGCTAGCTTCCATGACTTTTATTTGGTCATTCTGGCTCTGAGGCCGCGACTATTCACATTCTAATGCATTTTATTTTTATTTTTGTGCTTACATCTATCATTTCCGTGCCTTATCTCCATTATGAGAGCTCGGCTGCCACTTGAGAGCCTGCAATCTTGGCTCTTGGAAGCTTTATGGAGCTCTTGGCCGTGGCTATACGCACTCTCCACAACACTGGCTGGTAAGCCATCTTTGCTAGATATTTCACTCCTTAGAGACTTAAAGAATCTCTCATTTACCTATGAGTTTCTGGCCATTTTTCAGGCCGCACCAGATGTGTCTCATAGATAGCATTAACTTAAAGGTTTTGGGCTTGACCCAAAACAAGAAATTGAGCTTTATGCATGTTTGAGGACATACCCGCATATAGGTATCGTGAAAAATTGAATAAAACTGTGTTCCCCTCATTCTGAAACTCGATTCAATACAGGGAATTCACATTTTTATGTCTTCTTGTTGTCTCCTACAAAACCTCTCGTGGGTTATTACTGTAATTGCATTTTCCGTATTTTGAAGCTCAACCCAAATGTGGGTATCATATATTCATTTTGCATTCAGTTTATAAGCTTGGCCCATTAGAACTGATGGTCTATTTTCGGACTTCTGAAACAAAAGAACGACATGGGTATTTGTATATCTTGAAGAAAATGCATCTATTTTGATTTCTCTGGCAGAGCTCGACCACCTGTTCTTTGCATTTATTCTTGTCATTTACTTAACAAGCCCTCTCATGGGTATCACTGGAAATGTAAAACTTCATGGTTTTATGTATTTTGAACATGGATGATTGGAAATGGTGACAAAATTTGTGTATTTATCTATATTCAATTTATGGGTTTGACCCAAATGACCAGTGGTCTCTACTTTTTGTTGGTATTTCTGTGTCTTTTAATTTCCTCCATATAAATGCTTGACACCTTTTTTAGCTTTCTTCATGGAAATATTGTAGAAATTCCGTCCTAAAAAAAAACTTCTCTTCGATACTGAATGAAAACCGATACTCTACTTTGAAATTATGTCTTCAACACGATTTTGTGTTTGTCTCTTCCTGAAGAAAAATGAACCACAAACCTATAAAATTCTGGAAATGTATCCCTTGTTTTAACTACAACCATATGAGTTCATGCTGTTTCCTTTTCTACACAGAATTTACTTACTTATTCCATGCACAATCTACTCATAAATTCATGAATGCTGGAATTATATACGCTACTTGTATTGCTTAAATATCGACTTCATGCTGCTTTCCTTTAAACAAAACTTGTCATGATTAAAGCTGCAAAACAAAATTCAATCTATAGCAAACTCCTACTTTCTATTTTTGGGCTTTATGTAGAGATTCTAAACTGAAGCAGTGTATTATCATAGACTGCACTTTGCTTGATTGTGTCAATGCCTGACTAACACCTCAGAAATACCTTCTAGAATGAAATTTTTATCATTTCTTTGTCGTTCTGGAAGAAGCATTTCTCACCTTGTGATCCTTAAAGTTGTGTTTGGCTTACCAGTCAATTGGAACTGGTTACTCATTTATCACTTGAATGCACTGTTTGTGTTTCGTACTCTTGAGCTTCAACATGGTACTCTTCATGCATTTTTATGTTCCACTTATTAAACTATTCTTTAAATCTGCTCTCTTTCAAAATGAAAATAGAAAAAAAAATCTTTATTAAGGCATAATGTATGCCTGTTCACTATCCTTGACTGTAAAAAGAATACTGATAAGTTAAAGCTCGCATGACATATATGATCATGATGAACACAAAACATGAACTATGCAGCAATGTTTGATATAAATGTACTCAGCTAAATTAATTGAGTGAACTAAACTCATTGTTCACCTGTAGCCTTCAGAAAAAATAGCCTGATCGTTATGAATGCACAGTTGGTTTAGTAACTCGATAGATAATTATGTTTTACTCTTTCAGTTGTAACTGATTTCTTTTGATGAATAAATGATGAAATCTTAAATCAGCCCATTTGTAATGAATAGGGTAGCATGCCAAGCTCTACCCTTGTGGGAGCCCGTTTTTCTCCACATGCTTGGTCTTGAAATAATGATCAGCTTCGTGACTTTACCTATACCTGCTCAAGGAAACAAACAATGTTAGCATAAAAACAGAATATGATGATCATGATATTTCTCCTTCAACTCATTTCCTCTGCACTTGATTGATTGTTTCAATGCATGATTAATAATAGACTGTATTATTGTGAGTGCCTCATATAGGTTATTTCATAATCAGAGCCACTGACATCCCCCTTTTTTCTCTTGCTGGTTGACGGAATACGAGAAGACAAGTGTGCACCATACATCGCCAACCATCGGCCAAAATAGGCAATGATGATTATGTTGCCACTTATATGTTTTATTTTTTGCATCTTCAATAGTGTAGTGTATTTTTAGTCATGCATTGTGACAGTTACATCCACAACTTGTGTGGATATTTTATTTCAATTCTTGCTTTTCATTTGGAAGGAAAACACATTTAAATGCAAATGTTGTAATATCATTTCGATTCTTGCAATCAAATGAAGCTATGTAAATATGAATCTTTCATGAAATAAATGAAAGCATCTGAAATGTTCTGTTGTTTATATGCTCAATTCTGTATTTCACTTCATTCTGGAACGTCTGAATAGCATTTCGAAACTCCACTTCTGATTTTTTCTTTTAAATGCACAACTGTCACTTAATGAATAATGATAATAAAAGATGCAATCAACACTTAAACATAATCTGGAATTTCATCTTAAGATAAAATAATGTTCAGCCAGCTCCACCAATTGAGCTGAGGCAAAGATTTGGTAACAGTTACCAACAACTATTTATATTTTATAGCACACTTATTTCTTGTTGCATTAGCCTGCATAGGGTGCATAGTTTAGGTATCAATACAAAACAACAAACTTAACCATAAATAATTGTGTCTAGTATCATGCATCTTTCCAATATATTTTATAATGTGCCACTTATTATCATAGTGAATGAATATAATTAAGCATTATAATATGAAGCATCATACATGGAAGACCAATTAGTTCAACTTCCACAACAACCTTCATATTCACAATCATTCAAATTATAAATCCAAATCTATAACATAATAGATATGGGAGATAGATTTAGCAGCCAAACTTTATAAATACATAGTTGTAGAATTCCATGAGAGTATGTCATGTATAAAAAATATAAATTAATAAAATTATTTGATCCAATTTTAGTATTCTTCTTCATCCAAGATTTCATCTTCATATTACTTATATACACTTACAACACATCTAGGACCTCATCTAGAATATTCTTCCCAAAAACACATGGGATTTGAATTACTAATCCTCATGGCTAATATAAAGTAATCATCTTTTTTAAATTTGTTTGGGTCTGATAGGGGTTGTGTATGTTAATGGAGAATGTGGAAATTCCCCTATAGAAGAATAGCCATATCAATGACACCCTATTTCATTAAGATGTTGTGACTCTATCAAGAAGCTCAACATTAACAAGGAAACATTTTCCTACTAGTCTTGCATAAATTTATTCTTAAAGGATAGTTGCATCTCCCATGTAAAATAGACAATTGAGTAGTAACATTATTTTGTGTTTTCCATAGTAGGTTAGTTCAATGAAATGAACTCTAAATGCCCACAATTGCTACATAATAATTTCCATGATTTTGCAACAATAGTAGAGTTATAAATTACAATAGTAGAGTTATAAATTAACAATAACAAACAATAAATTAACCATTTTATTAAGGGAAGCAAACATTGAGCTATTCTTACTTTTTTGAATCTAAGTGTTTAAAATTCACATTCAATTTATTTATCCACTATTCAATGTACTTCTTTCATTTTAATTGTATTAGTGATATCAAAATTTCCCTCTTAGCCAAGTACTATCATTTTATTAGTGTTGACCCAACAACAACTAAGTGGTGTTGAGTGCTTCTAAGTCATAAAGTATACTAGGTAAAGACTGTACATCTTTTTCTTTAAATTCTTTTTTATATTTTTTGTTTCCATTTACTTTTAGATCAACACACGGTGCTTTATTTTATTTTCTCTTCGTATACTTAATAATTTAGGCTTAATTTTTTTTTATGTTGTGTGTTCACTTGTGTTTGGGGAAATAAACCTAATAAATAAATTGAAAACTTGTTCATAATGACAAACAAAAGGTTGAGTAATATGAGGAAGCTCCTCGTAGAGTTGATTTCTTCTTTAATGTGCCTGATCACTTGAGAAGCGTGTCAATCTCTTAAAGAATAGAAAAAATCCTTAGAAACTTTATCCCCAACTTTGAGCTAGTGAGGATGAGTTGTGATTTAAGCTCTTTGGGTAAAATGATTATCCATAAGTTCCTTCTATTGATGGGGTTTTCTAACATGAAGTTATAAATGAGGAGAAAATAGTTGTTCTTCCAACTAGATGATGGCTCAATGAAGCTCCATGGTGGTGGATCTATAAGCTCAAAAATAAAAAATGTGTCAACAAAAGTATGGTTAAGCATGTTATTCTACCAATCAATCTTGTTAATTTGATGATGAGGACATCACTCTAAATTCTAGACACATAAGATATGAATAACAGTACATGATGACTTAACAAATAAGTATTTAAAAAAATGGCTTTAGGATAAGAAAATTGTCATTCAATATATAATGTATTTGTGAAGTGGTAAGAAATGTCATCATCCAAAAAAGGTTGAACTAGTAAGGAAAAACACTTAGAAAAATAGAAAAATGACTGTGATGAACATGTTCTTAAAAGTCTTTATTCAAATTTTTTTGTAAATAACAATAAAAATAGAGTTTCTTATTTTATTTTTAAAATAATTTTTTGGGGTTTAAATTTAGAAACCACCTTTTTTTCATGATGACAATAGGCCTCACTTCATCTTTTGACAACAACTCTCAATTGTGGCTATGCCCTTAACAACCAGCTCCTTCTCCATATTTTCACTTTTACACTCCACTAGAATTTTGTAGGGAAGGAGCATTTGAAATGAATTTTAATTATAAAAAGATAACATCTACACAAATTCTATTTCATGGTGGGGCCATTGCATATTTAGTGCCAACAATTTTGAAAGATAATCTAGTGAGTCAAAGCTAATGAGTTGGCAAACATAAAAGACGAAGAGTAAAGTAGTCCAATTGTCATATAAGACTCATGTAATAATTCTTTGACACTAAAAAAAAAACTATTCACACAATATTCCTCAAACTACATAATTAAAATATTAAAATATCCTATATAAAAAACAATAAGCATTATATAGGGGGGGAGCCTTTGGTGAAGTGGTGGGGCTTCTTGCCTGTAGGGCCAACAACCAAGGTTAAAACCGCGTGAGGTCTTTCCCTACCGCTTCAACAATTGATATTGTTTGACCTTAGTGTTAAGGGGAGACCCTTTGGTGAAATAATGGGGCTTCTTGCCTATAGAGCCAACAACCAAAGGCCCATACCCTTAATACCATATAATTTTTCTACAACCTATCATGGTTTGAAGATGGCTTAATCTAAAGGCTTTAGGAAGGTGTGGCTTGAGGGAGACTCACTAAATATTATCAATAACTTGAAGAAGTCTTCTATCCCCTCTTGGAGTGTTGAGTCCCTTATTTTGGATGCCATTGAAATTTTAAATTCTTTTGATGAATTTTATATTTCTCACATTGTTAGGGAAGGCAATGGTCTTGCGGATTTCTTTGCTAACTTTGGTGTTAGCGGCTATAGGTTTTGGGATGTCGATGATCCCCTTCCTATTGAGGCTCTTGCTTGTCTTAATAATGATTACCAAGGATGCTAAGTTGGATGGCGACTTCATCATGATTTGTGCTCACATGACCCTGATCACGTGACATATTATTGTTTGGAGTGATCGTGAGTTGGATCGTGGTTGGGCTTATGGTAATTTGAGTAATCTCTATATGGGGCAGCCTTCAGGGTTAATAATGACCCTCTACCACCATGCCATTGTCACATAGATTGTGGGTATTTTCTGGCCTTTGTTCTCGAGGCTTCTCTTAATTGTCTGTAAAGTCCTCAAGCTCTTGGGTTTTGCTAAGTTTGTGATCATGGGCGGTGATAGAAACAGGGTAGAGCCTTTCTCTTGTGACACCTTGAAAAATAATACTGAAGTGTGGAAAAGACTGCAGAGGGGTGGGCTCACGCCATACTTGGAGTGGCTCCATGGGAATGACCCATAGGCTACGACTTCATTTGTTAAAGGATGGAATAATAGGGTTCTGAAGTTGGGTGGTATTGAATTTGATATCAATGAGGATTTCATAGCAAACATTACTGGTCTTTCCATGGAGGGCAGAAAGGTGTATAGAGATAAGAAGGAATCTAATGCTACATTGTAGATTTTCTTTAAAGGGGATGGAGAACTGAAGCTCAAGCATGCTAAAAGTGGTGGATACCAACACAATTCAATCAAAGCTTTGTGGGGAGATGTTGTTGAAGAATTGATGAGGTACATAGCCTTAGAAGGTCAATTCTCTGCTATTAATGGTTATCACTTTATTCTTTTGAATCTCTCATCATAAGAAAAAAGTTTCCTTTCCTTTCTATCTTTTGGATTCTTTGGAGAGTGGTCTTAAGGATGATAAAAGAAACCCTAAGAATCATGCGCTTCATGTCGGTTTAATTCTTCTAATAACAGATTATGCCAAGGATTTTATGGTTCATAAGCAGCCTGGAAGGGCTTCTAAAGGTAAGCATAAGAAACTGACATTGGAATATGAGACTGTGTCAGAGGAGGAACTGGTGAGTCAGAAAGGAAAAAAGAAGAAAGATGTTGTGGAGGAGGAGTTTGATTCAGAAGAGGATGTGGACTATGTTCCTAACTCTTAGGCCTCTATGGAAGTGTATTTGCAACCCCCTGCTCTGGGTAAAAGTGGTAAAGGTAATTTTGTTCCTGGCCCGATGGATTGCGAGACTTGTAGTGAGGAAGGAGTTGGTGATAAACCTTGTAAAACTGGGCCTGTTGCTCCCTCTACCATCTTGAAAGAAATGATTGATGTTGTAAAGGATTTGACTTCTATGCCTCCTGTTTTGGGGTCTAAGAGAAAGAAGGGTTTGAAGGAAGGTAGCAGAAAAAAGATGGCTAAGAGGTCAGGTAGCCCTAGGTAGGAGGAGCCAGTTGTTTCTCCTCTGAAGATTGGTGGTGGGAAAGATGCTATGTAAACCCCTGATGTGGGGATGGATAAGCAGAATAGGAGGACGATGGTTGAGGACATTGTGAGCTCTCTTCATAAAATTCAGGCACTAGTGGTTGGGGCTAAAGGTAAGGAAGTTTGTGAGAGCCAAGAAATGAATAGTATCTCTCAGGAGGGTGAAGCAAAGGCTATGGATGTGTTTAATATTAATCAGGAGGATTTTCCTAATGTTTTGGGTTTGGCTAAGGAGGGTTCTATTTCCCTGTTTAGATTGTTCAAATGGATTTTTCATGAGCTTAATATGACTAATGTGAGGGTTTATGGGGCTATGAGCAAAGCTAGGGAATCTTTTCAATCTTCTGTATAGACTCAAGTTGACAAGCTCTATGATGCCTTAAAGATTGTTGCTAAGGAGATGCTTAAGCTGAAGTAGATTTTTGATCAAAGAATTATGAATTTGGAAGTGCAGATGGATTAGGTTAACATGAAGTTGGATAAGGTTGTTGAAGTGACTAAAAATGTTATGAGGAACGAGGCTAAGTTCCTTACTATTCTTAATGAGAAGGCTAAGAAATGGATGGAGGGAGCTCTTGGTGATAAAGAAGTTGCTGGGGAAAGGCAGGTGGTGGAGGAAGCTTCAGTTGATAAGGTTGTTGGTTCACATGATTTTTTGGTTAAAGAGGTAAATGTTTTGGGGCCCGATGCTAGCTCACAACAAGACTAAGATGCAATCTGGGGTCCCTATCAAATATATTTCTGAAGTTATGGATGCACATCAAAAGATAATTGATAGCGACATGGAAGCTGCTAATATTTTGAAGAATATGTAGTTTTTTGTTTTTGTTCATCCTTTTTGGTAGCTTTCTTGCTATTGTTTTGTTGTGTGTTGGTTGTTGGTTGTTATGTTTAGTTATCTTTTGAAACATCTTTCCTTTTTTGTATAGGGTTTTGGGACCCTTCAAAACCTGCTTTACTTCTAATAAAAAACAATAAGCATTATATATATATACACACAACATTACCACTTTTACACATTAAACATTGCACTCTATAAAAAATTATTGCTTTTTGTGTGAAAACTACACAAACTCATTAGAATTAATAATAAGTTTAGATGCTTATTGCGCAACCCAAATGTTTGTAAAAAGATAAAAAGAAACCTCCAAAAGCGAGTCACATGTTTCAACAACAAATAATAACAATAAATACATTATCCTTAAAAATTCATAGAGGTTCAATCATGTTCGTTTAACTCAAAGATCTACATAACAATGATTACCTTGTAAGGATAAAGTTGAGGATGCATAAACAAGGGTGCGGGGTCATGTAAAGGGTCACCCCCAAACCTTTCCAACCTTTTGGTTGTCATATTTTCAATGATTTTTTTTTGAAGGGAATTATTGTAGATGATATTTATGAATTATTTTATTGTAAAGGTGAAAAGTGCATACCTTGGGAATATAATTTCGGAGGAAATATTGGATTAATTTTGTTTTTATGTTTTTTAGTGTTTCTTGCGTCTTAGGGAATGCAATGTTTGTGGGATGAATTTTACAAGGATGCTCTCAAAATATTTGAATTAATGAAGCACTTTGGAACATGTCTTGACACCATAACCTTTGTGTGTGTTAAATGTGCATGCAACCATACAGGTTTAGTGAATGTGAGTTATCCATACTTTAATCACACGGGTAACTAAAACTAGATTTTCTACAGCTGTTGTATTGCATTCCTAGGGTGGATGTGTGGATCTATATACATGTCTATCTTGAGGACACCCTTAGCTTTATCATCAAGATGACAATTAAATTTGGGTTGGATGTGTGGATCTATTTTCTTGTTGCTTGTAGATCCCATATGAATATAGGCTTAGGAGTATTTATAGCAACACTATTTTTTTATTTGGATCTTAAAAAAGGATGTTATTAATGTTATTTTCCCAAACATCTATGTAGAAGTGAGTGGGTCATATGAGCAAATGGTAAGGGGATTGAAGAAAGATAAGGAATTAAAAAGCTCCCTAGATGTAGTTGGATTGAAGGCCATAAGATGGTACATGCTTCTTGTGTAGAAAGTCACGGTAAATCTATGCAAAGTTGGAGAATTTGGCTTGGGAGATGAAGTTAGCAAGGTATTTTTGAGATGCAAGTCACTTACTTAGTGGTGTGGAAGGGAGGGGAAAACATTATTTCTCTGCCATCATAGTGAAAAAATTTCAATTGCTTTTGGTTTTCTAGATATGCCCCTTAGAACAACTATTAGAGTTGTTTAGAACCTTAAATCATTGTTCATAATATTTTATTGATTCCTCCTTAGTTTTTGTGATCTTACATATTTTATTTATGTTTTTTCCCATACATTAGGTGAATGGAAATGGGTTAGGGACCATTAATGTGGTGTGTCTAATGTTATTTCATTATTCTTTCAATTGAACTAAATATAATATGTAATAACAATCATGAAGGAGGTGGAGCATGATGGTGGTGATTAGAAGTTGAAGGAATTTACACAAATTTCCCTATCCTAGGCACTAAGAGAGAAGGTTGAGCATCTTTGCATTTAGCAGGTGGGTATGCTTATTAGTGGAGGAATCAAGATGCCATTTTTGGGAGTTGTTCCCATATAACTTCAATTAGTGAAATATTCTTGTTATTGACATTTCCTATTATTGGAAGATGCACTCCATGTGGTGCATGGGTTTTTGAATGAAACCAGAGTTTTGGAAAACCATATGAATATTTCTTGGCCCATTATTCTATGTATTTTGGGTTATTATAGTTACGTAGGTGCTATCAAATTGAAGAGAGAACTGTGTTGTTTATGTACTCTTGTTTCAAACAATTACTACATACTGGAGTCTTTCTTTGACAGTCAAGTTAATTTCCTACAAGGGTTTCTCCATGCAAATTTGGTGTTATGTGCCATATTCTAATGGTCTGTTTATTTGTATTTTTGTTATATACTTCCACATAATTTCATAATGCTTAATCTAATGTTGAAGATCTTACATTTGTAGTAATCTACCCTACTTTACCAACATTATGCATTTCCCATCATACAATTAGAATTTTGTACCTTATTTGTAAAGATTATCAATTGCTCCCCAACCTCAGAATCCTAATGAATTAATTATTTCCCTTTCATGAAATTATTTATTTATGTTCCATTTACATCATGTTGAATTTCACTCCTCCCATGTAGACTTTCTACCCTCCCTTAAAATTATAAAATTGCATATGCACAGGTTCAATTCCCCACCCACTTTACTCTATGGAGGTCCAAATGTCTCATTTAATTTTATAATCCTCATAATTTTTTATCCAAGATCTACCACTCTATTATATACTTATGCTTTTAAAAGTTTCAATACTTATGTAAAGTAATTGCTAGTTTCTCACCAAGTTTCACATCCTAGCTCCAAATGTTTACTCCTCATTCATAATGCACAATAGCTAATTTGTTTGTGTGTAACTCAACTTTGCAGAGTGTGTGTAAACCATCATACCTACCCCTCCTTGTACATGCAACATTAATCATCCTTGGACATGCTCTGAAATGTATATACCTCTTTTTCAATGACCACTTCATCTCATTTTAGAGATGCCATTTTGTTATGCATGGTACATACTTATTGATCTACATGTGCACTAGTGACAACTTAGTTTTATGGGGTAGTTTATGTTGGAAACTCACTTGGTGCCAAATGTCACCATGTTGACATCACTAGTGGGCCCCAAAAATTTAATATTATAGGCACTTGGTCTTCATTGACGTGCTATATGGACTCAATAGTGAATGATTGCTTGCTAGAAGTCACCTTCAATGGTGGTATGTCTAAGCTTGCATTGATGTGGTTGGATTTCTAAAGTTGTAAGAAGTTACTGCACACTATATGACACTTGTGTGGCAATTTCAGTAAGCTCAACTCTCCCTTTATGGCTTGGTTTTCTATCGTGTATGCATGGGTGACATGGTGAAGATGTATGGAATCTTCTAGTTAGTAACACATATACTAGCCTCAACAATTAAAATTATTAATGTGCATTTTTATTCAAGTTCTATGTGTAGGCCATATAATATCATTCCATTTTAGTGAAGGTCATAAATCTTCATCAAATGAATCAACCTTCATCTCTTAATTACGATGCTTGATATCCCCATGTGGCACATCCATTATGGTGTTTGTCCTCATTGCATTAATCTCCTATTGGTCCTTCTAGACCCCTCTTACAAACATAATTATTTTGAGATATTTTAGCCACTCACATGGCAGCTTATCAATGGTGCCACATGTCTTCTCCAGTGGGTCCTTTCTTCTACATAGCATGTTAAAACTTTTCTCATTTCTTAGCGATGGTGTTAGCTATGATATACCCTATTATTATTGTCTTAGCCTTCTAAAGTGATTCTAATTATGCATCTTGAGATTATGTGGCTTTATGTAGATTAATGATCTAGAGTATTATTTTTTAGCATTATACTAATCATTGATCTCTACCATAAATAAAATGTGATCATAGTGTAGGGATCACTCTTAATGGTCTTCAAGCTCTATATATATACCATTATTTAGGGATTTCTTTTGTGCCAAGGATAATAATTATAGAGGCCAACACAAATAGTAAGCATGGCCAATTTCCATATCTTTATATTATCCAAGAACTCACCAATAAATTGATGTCTAAAATACTAGTGGTTGTATTTTGTATTTTTGTTGTCCATGCATTAGTTATGCCCTATGTGCCCTAAATATAGGGTTTTCTTCCTCTAGCCAATAATATTGTGAATATGATGGGTGTGGGTGTGTATTGTGTCCTTGGTGATATATTTGAATTACACCTGGCTTGATATGGCTTGCAATTTGTATAGAGATGTTCTATGTCATTGCATATTTATATTCTTTTTATTATAATTAATGTAGAGATGGCCTTCATTGCCATTTGGTACAATTGATTGATCTAATATAAATTGTATCCTTATAGTTATGCAAAATTTTAAAGGGTCTAGATTAATGTGTTGAGTGAATAAGGGCCTATGTTAAAGGGCCAAATTATATGTGAATTCCTATGTCATTGTGTTGGAATGAATGAGCTAGAATTTTATATATAGAGAAAAATAAAAATGTAACATGTTAGTAAATTTTCTATAGAAAAAATACATAAAAAATGTAAGGTAGCTTTAATGGTTTTAGGGTTTTGTAATGTGTTAATTTGAATCTTAATCCAAATGTTATATAAATTCACCTCATAACAAAACCAAGGTTTAGAGGATGCTAAAAAATAAGCAGATGCCTTTTGTATTGCTAAAGAACTTTTTATCTCAAAGAGAAGAAGAGTCGATGCTATTCCATAAGTGGACCTAAAGCATGTCCTTGTGTATATCGAGTTATTCGACTCAAAATCACAATAGCATGAAAGTTTGGTGGGGGCCACAAATATGTCCTTACCTGCAAAAGCATTACAACAAATACTTCACATGTATACATAAAGCAACAATAATACAAAGTATTCATATTTGAGATAAAAAATTACCACTTGTAACCATGGAAATTTTGTCAAACTTAGCCTCCTTTGCTAGTCATCTTACAAATGCATTCATTATGACTGCAATTAAGATAGGGAAAAAAAATCAAAACCATGCATAGTCATCTTACAAATGCATCCATTATGACTGCAGCTAAGATGGGAAAACATTAAAACCATGCATAGTAGTTTTTATGTATGTTTCAATCAATTATTTGAACAAAGTTCAACATTTCAATTTGTCCCATAAATATCATTATCAAATAGCAATTAGACTTTAGTGTTAATGGACAAGCAATGAAACTCATGAAGAGAGAGAATCATAGTTTTCAAAAAAATCTAATTACTACAGCATAATTATTCACATCTCAAGAAGTACATGCCACAATTGACTTATACCTTGATGCTTTTTAAAAAAGGCTAATAATGAGTGTATTCCTCTTCAATGCACTTCTATATGAGCTTCATTGATGCAACTATGAAAATGTCTTTGGTCCAATTGTTTCTAATGTTTTTTTAAGGTACTCAATTCTTTTATTAAGATTAATTTTTAATAACAATATTTATTTATAATTACATAAATACTTATTAATTTATTAATAATAAGTAAAATATTATAGTAGATAATATTTAATATTAATAATTTATAATATATAAGTGATAATAATTATCTTTATTTTATTTAAAGTTAAATTTGTAAATCCTTATAGATATCGTATAAACTATTTAAAGGTTATATTTGTATATTCATAATAATTTTTATTTGTCAAATGATTAAGTCATACTTATTATTTAATATAAATTATATTATTATTATGGTATGTAATATTTTATATAATTAAATTTATTTACTACAATTTTTTATTTTTATAATTAATAATTAATATATTTTTATATAGTACAAATTAAGTTAACATACAAATATAATACAATATATATTTAATATATAATATATATCTTATATAATACAAATTATATCAAATATAATAAAATAAAATATTTATTATTTAATATATGGTTGTCTTTGAAGATAATGGTTGACTACATTTCTATATTGAACATTAAATATTTTTTTGTGAAGTTAGGTTTTGTTTTCATAGATGTTATGCATTTATTATTTCTATTTATATGTATTCATTCTCTATCTTCCTCTCCCCCTATCTCTAAACATGTCTCCTCCTCTTTATACATACATATCACTCCCTCTCCCTCTGCCTAGACCTATATATCCATATCTATTTTCCTCTCTATCTCTATCTCTCCATATTTCTTCTTCCATCTGTCCTTTTATTTCTATCTTGTTATCTCTCCGTTTCTTTCTACACCTATATCTCTCCCTCTCTCTACCTCTCTCTATATATCACTTCACATCCCTATCTTTATCTTTTTATCTCTCTCTCTCTCTCTATCCCTATTGCAAACATAACATGAGTCTGTTGATAATGGACCCTAATTATCCTCCTAATTCAAAAGGTTTTGGTTTAGTCGTGTTTGAATCCTTGTAAGTCGATGCATAGATGAAATGAAGTTATCATTTTTTATTGAGACTTTTATTGCACAAACAAAATCATTTGATAAATGAACTACCAATTGATCTCATGTACTTCACAAATAAATGCAAAAAAAAACCACAAAATTTTCCCTAATTGACCTTCCACATGGTGTACCCATTGCACACTAAGGTGTGCTTGCTAGTTTTATTGTAAAGGTGAAAAGTGCATACCTTGGGAATATAATTTTAGAGGGAATATTGGATTAATTTTAATAATTTTAATAATTTTTTATGTTTATTAGTGTTTCTTGCTTTATATACTTTCTTTTATAATTATAATGAGATCTATTATCTCTTGTATTTATTGTAGTTTTTAGGTTTTTCCCTTTTGGATAGATTTTCCTTATATAACAACTTCAAATTTTAACTTTTTAGTTGTTGATTATGAGTAGTTTTGGAGTGATTGAAGATGATGTTGTTAATCAAGAAACCCATAAAATTTGTCCCCAGAGTCTTACATGATGTAAGAGCTTTAAATATCTTGTAGATATGGTACTTCATTGTAGAAATATAAAAATGACCTAACACTTATCACACATCCTAATTGACATTTTCTCATCATCAATATCATTATCACTAAATATCACTGTATTTTACATTATTTGCATAAAAAATTCTAATTTCCCCTATTAATTGAATAATATTACATTATTTAATTAATTCACTTTTTCATCTTTTTTGATTAATTAAATAAATTTCATTTATTTAATAAAGTCCTAATCTAACTTTATTCCTCCTAATTAATTAAATAACATCAATTATTTAATTATGTCGCTAATTCACTTTATTCCCCTAAGTCAATTAAATTATTAATACTTCATAGTTTAATTAAATCACTTTCCCCTAAACATGAATAATTAAATAAATTATTCAAACATCATTCAAAAAGGTCAAAACAAACAAATACAACCTTGTTTACAAAAGTCAAACATGACTTGCACGTTCAACTCAAAAGGATTAATTAATGAATTCAAATTAAATATTTACCCTTACCCACTTTTATGATTGAGAAAATTACGATCCCTCGATTGTTCACTCTGATTGGTTGACTAATCCATGTATTTCTTATTGATTCATCTATTCTTCAATCCCAAAAATTATTCAATCTATTTCCTCAATTCCACTGAACACTCAAATTGATTTCTTCAATCACACTAATTACATAATCAAAATCCACTGATTATTCCTATTAGGATATTCTACTACGTGATATTGATCATTCATTTCAAAACAAAAATTCTATATAACGACCATCTTCTTCCTCAAAAATGATCAAAGAATCAACATATTTTACACAACGAAGTACTGCTAAAATCATAATCAATCTTTTGACAAAGCTTTTCACACATCTTTGATCAACACACACACAACTTTGAAGCTTTTGCTATGCACAAATGGAGGCTTCACATTGATACAACAACAATCCAACATCTTTGCGAACACACTTCGACACAAGATGGTAACGCTACAGTTTTTTAATTTATTTTATACTATTTGCTTTCTTGAAAATTCATTGTTCTTGTAGTTTCATTTCGTGAGTAATGTGCATGAATCATGATCTTTATGTTGAATTAGATTAGTTTCAGTTCATTCATTTTGATCTTATTGCACACTTGATTTCCCCCTTACACATTCTGGTATGCCTAGTGGGACAACGGTCCTTATCACTAACTATTTAATGAGTGAATTTTGAACAGTTACAGGTTTCAGAAATGCAATTGAAAACCTTTCACGTAGAAGCTACAGGAAATTTTCATGGTCGCTCTATCATTTTTACCCCACTTGACTTTTTTTTAGCTGCTTCAGCCTTTTCTAGCCACTTTTTCCTCAAAAACAAGTCTTCTTTCGAAAAATATTAATGTAGTCACCCATAATAGAGCCACTTTTGCTTCTCTTAACTGCATTTTCCAAAAAGTAACAAAGGCGCTTTTGCTTAAAAGTGTTGCTCTTGCTTAAAAGAGACACTTTTTCTCTCTATCAGTTTGATTTGAAAATCTGCAAGTCATTTTTTCCAATTTCTAATACTAACGATCACTTGGTGTGGATGTTGAGTGGTGCTAACATTGTTTATTACAGGATTTGTAGAAACATGGCATAAGTTTATCCAAGAACCAACTAACACATTTATTGCAGAGAAGGCGAATGGTCAAAGTTTTAAATTTCTTAGAAGCTTTCATAGTTAGGAAAATTTCAATTTGGTGCATAAAATGAACCCCACAACTTGCATGTTTTCATTTTGGTGCTCTAAAAAGAATGTTCAAAAAAGATTTATAGATTATAACAAAATTCCAAATTGGTGCTTTAAAAAGAACATTTCAGAAGCTTTCATAGTTTAAGAAATTTTCAAATTGGTGCTATAAAAATGAACCCCACAAATTCACATGCCTTTGGTTTGGTGCTCTAAAAAGAATTCTTCAAAGCTTTCTAGATTAGAACAAACAATTTTTTTGGTGCTCTAAAAGAATGCTTGTTTTTTTTATCAACGCTTTCAATATGTTGACGAAATGAGTGATTTCCTTTTGTTGACCAATTAAAACTGTTGCAAGAATGGAAAAAAGGAATGAAGGTGTTGTTATTGATGTCAATTGGTCAACTGGTTATCTACTAGTTGTTGTTGGTTGTATATGTTGATGATATTGAGAGAATTGTATTAAAGAAAGTTGACAGGTATTCAATTGTTGCTCAGGATGATGATCCGGTATTTTCCCCTATGTTAATGCGGTTTAGATATGTTGGTCATTGTTGTTGAAGTTTGTTATATCCAAATTTTTGGCTGTTGGTTCGTTGTGAAGTTCAAGTTGTGTTCACCAGTTGTGAACTATATTTTTCTATGTTCTAGTTGAGGTTCGGGAGAAAAGTTGTTGGTCCAAATTTCTCTTTGATGAAGTCTTTTGACTTGCAGTTCTAGAGTTAAGATGTTCTAATTGCATTGAATATATTTTTGGTTTCTAGAAGTTTTGAGCTTAATTTTTTTATGTGTTTTACATTGGTTTGGTCGACCATGTGCTAATCACAATCTTCAAAGTTAATGAAGTGTGTTGGATCTATTTTGGGTCCTAGTGAAGCATGTGTTTGGGTCACCCCCATTCTAATTCCACCCTAGGATGTTTTGGTGCCAACCTAATTCTAATTTGAAGTTGGATGGCCGACTTTGTATCTTTTTCAAGGTTGGAGATAGTATAAATACGATATGAGATAGTAATGAAAAACATACAAGAGAAAAGAATGAAGATAAGTGAAAGAGTAGACGTGGCATTGATGCTATTCAAAAAGTGTGTGTGAGTTGTGTGTGGCAGATCAATGTTGTGTGTGGCAGATCAATGTGAAGCTTAATGCTGAGTTACTAGATGTAGTGAGCAGAAGGCGAACTCTATCATTCATGCAAGTTGATTAAGTGACTATGGTGGAATCCTTTGTTGCATTGGGATTGTAGTCTCTCTGTAACAAGTATTATTTGTCTTCTTTGTATCTATGTGGCAGTGAGCCCTCTGGGTTGTATCCCTGTTGGACAGTGAGTCCTTGTTCTAGACAGTGAGTCCTTGTTTTAAGTAGTGAGCCTTATCTCAGGCAGTGAGCCTTGTTTAAGGTAGTGAGCCTTTTTGTAATCGATTTTGATATTCTTTATAGTGTGAGTTAATCCTCACTGTGGTTTTTTCCTCATTGGGTTTTCAACATAAATCTGGTGTTATTGTGTTTATGTGTTGGATTTGAGTTTTTGCTTTGGCATTTGATGATTAATCATTTAAGTAGTTTTAAGTATTAGTTTCGGTAATTGAATTGAAGGTTAAAATTTGTGACAAATGATTCACCCCCCCTCTCATTTGTCCTATTCAATAATTGGTATCAGAGCTTGGTTCCTTGGTGAAGAGCTTAATCGCTTGAGGAAGTTCTAGGATGGCTAGCAAAATGGTCTTTGATTATCCGAGGATTGATGGAACTAATTATGGTATTTGGAAAGTATTGATGGAAGAATATATGGAGTATTACCGATACGATGTGGAGAAAGCCTACAAGAATCCCTACACTCCTCTTGCTAATGGTCCAAGTACACCTGAAGAGATCAAAGCACATGAAGCAAATAATAAGGAAATTTTCATCTTGAAGAATAGTCCGGTACACTCCAAGTTGATTAAGGTTCATAATTTGAAGACAACTAAGGAAGTTTGGGATGCTTTAGAAAGAGCACATGATGGTGATGAAAGAGTTAAAGAGGAAAAATTGCAGAATTTGGAAACATAGTTTGATCTTATGCATATGTCTGAAGATGAAAATGTTAAAGCTTATATACAGAGATTGGTTGAGGTAGTGGTTGGAATGCGATCACTTGGCGCTACTATAGATGAAACCAAGATTGTAAAGAACATTTTCAGACTTGTAATAAGGATTTTTTGTTAGGATTTTTGACATCTTATGAGATGAGGAAGCCAAGTCTAAGAAATGGAGGCAAAATAAAGACTGATTTTAAAGCTACAAAAGTTGAAGATCTGGATGAAGAAAAATTTGATGAAATAGAAGCTAACTTTGTAAGAAGAATGAGGAAAGGATCCAGTAAGTATGAAGGTAAGTTTCCCTTTAAATACTTTAGTTGTGGAGAAATAGGTCATTATGTTGCAAAGTATTTGGAAAAAGTTAAAAGGAATAAACAAAGATATGAGAAAGAAAATAAAGGAAAGAAGATTAATAGAGCTTACTATGTGAATGAGAATGCTAGTATTTTAGATGAAGATTCAGAATATGAAGATCCAAATGACAATGAATACTTTTTCTTGGCGATTAAGGATGAACCTACTTCTACTAATTCAAAAAAATAGGTAAATGAAAGCCCTCCAAAGAAGGAGAAGGAGAAAAATGAAGGTACAATTATCTTTGCCCTACATTACTAAACAAGAAAAGAATTTTTGGGTAGTTGATAGTTGTTGTTCACATCACATGATTGGTGATAATAGTAAGTTTGTGAAGCTTGATAAATATGATGGAGGCTTGGTTATATTTGGAGATGATACTGGTGCTAAAATCTATGGGATAAGTTTAGTAAGTTTTGATGGAAAGCATCATACTGACGATGTTTACTATGTTAAGGGTTAAAGGCATAATTTGTTGAGATCTGGAAAGGATTCAGAACATTGATTTCTATAGGAAAGAAATTGAATATTTATCAACTTAAGGGTGCTGATGGACGATGCTTTATGACTCAAATAAATGATAGTTGGTTATGGAATAGGAGAATGTGTCACATGCATTTTGATAACTTGGCAAGGATTAGTGTTGTTCAGGCGGTGAGAGATTTACCAAGAATTACAAAGCCTGTTAATGGTATTTGTAGGAATTGTCAGTTTGGGAAGCAAGCAATAAATCATTACAGATCAAAAGAACAATCTACTACCGAACTACTAGATTTAGTTCATACAAATCTTTGTGGTCCTATGAGAGTGTGAAGTCTACTTGGTGAAAGGTACTTTATGCTTTTAATTGATTATTATTCTAGATATACATGGGTTACATTTCTTAGAGAGAAATCAGATGCATTAGATAAATTAAAGGCATTCAAGGCTATGGTTGAAAGTGAAGTGAATTTGAAGATAAAATGATTAAGATCTGACAGAGGTGGAGAATTCACCTCCCATGAGTTCAATATGTTTTGTGAAGTGCATGGAATAAAGAGATAGTTATTTTCTTCAAGAACTCCTCAATAGAATGGAGTTGTTGAAAGGAAAAATAGAATAGTTCAAGAGGTCGTTAGGTCAATGATCATTGAAGCCGAACTGCCGAAAGTTTACTGGAAAGAAGCTATTCATACTGATGTTTATGTGTTTAATCGAGTTCAAGCAAGATCAAATAGTACAAAGACTCCCTATGAGCTATGACACGAAAGAATTCCTAAAATTAAATATTTCAAGGTATTCAAAAGAAAATGCTATATCAGAAGAGATGAGGAAACTTTGGGAAAGTTTGATGCAAGAAGTGATGAAGGAATATTTCTTGGATACTCTACCAAAAGCAAGGCATACATATGTTTCAATAAAGTATTGAGAAAGATTTGTAGAGAGCTCGAATGTGAAGGTTGATGAGACAATAAAGAATTCTATTGATATTGATGGATATGTGTCTGATGAACATAATTGTGCAAGAATAGAAGAAATTATGGAAGAACAAAATAAAGATGAGTAGAAAAAGCAGGATGCACAGAATGAAAGAGAAGAAGATGCTCCATTGATGTCCCCTAGGACACTGCAATATGTACAGAGGAATCATTCAGAAAATCAGATTATTGGAGACAAGACAAAAGGTGTGTTAACCAAAAACAGAACATTGGAAGGAAGCAATGAAAGAAAAACTTTTGCCGATTGAGAAGAATCAGACTTGGGAATTGGTCCCAAGATCGGTAGATAAAAATATCATTGGATCAAAATGGGTATTCAAAAATAAGTTGAATGAGAATGGAGAAGTTTTCAGAAACAAAGAGAGGCTTGTGTGTAAAGGCTACTCACAAGTAGAAGGCGTAGATTTTTTAGGAGAATTTTTCCTCGGTAGCAAGAATGGAAGCTATAAGGATGTTCTTGGAATTGGTTGCTTATAAAGATTTCAAAGTCTATTAGATGGATGTCAAGTCAACATTTTTGAATGGTGAGCTGGAAGAAGAAGTTTACATGGAACAACCAGAAGGATTTCAATTAACAGATCAACTGGATATGGTGTGCAGAATAAAGAAAGCTTTATATGGATTGAAGCAAGCTCCTAGAGCTTGGTATGCAATATATGGTTCATTGATAAAGCAAGCTAAACTCATGTTGATTTACCATTGAACAAAAACCCTCACAAAGTTGTAAGACATTGTTATTGTGGCTCTAAGACCACTGAGATTCAAATCAAGACCTTTTGCATGACACCAACCTCATATGGTTCATTGATAAAGCAAGCTCACATATATATATAATATTTAGGTCTCAAAATATATGGTACTTCAAATGATGAAGAGGCTAAACTTGAGTCACAAAATTTTAGAAATGTTTCATTCAAGAATGAGAATCTTATGACAACATATTATCATTTTAACTCTCCCTGAGGGTAACATATTAGTGACTTTGGGGGAATATGATATAATATATGTTTCCTAGGTATCCTTCTTTCATCCTCCTTTTCTACCTTAAAATTAATTGCATAACTTTAATTTATGTAATTATTTAAAGGGGGAATAAATACACACTCACATGTGTAGCCAAAAACACGCATTATCATCATGCTCCCAAAGCATCACTAACTTATGGCCCCAAGTATGGAGAAATATTTGGATTTAGTCACCCTTAGCAGGATTACCTAGCTACCAAGTATTCTAGTTTATATAATTCATAGCATTGTATTTGCATATGAGCTACCTAGCAACAATGTATAATAGCACATGTAACTCAATAAAACTAGTTTCATACACTTTATGAATCACCTAGCAATAGAGTACACTAGTACATGTAATTCATAGATATATTATATAGTTCTTAGTAATAGAGTACGATATATCTTGAACCATTTTTTTTTGACAAGAGAGTATATTAAGATTATGTTTTTCTATTTTCTAGTAATAGAGCATGCTAGAAAGTTTATGATTTTTCTTCTTCGTGACTTGGTGTGTGTTTTCTAGTTTCCTTTCATACGTGTTGTGTACACATTGGATCATATATGATTTTGTAACATATTTTATACTATGGGTTATGTTTTTCTAATGTATAGATATTTTTGTACAAGTTTTATTATTCTAACATTCTTTCCTTGTATGTTTCTTGTGCGTTTAATATGTTTTATAGATTCTTATTCAAGGGCATGAAATTTCTTGATCAAGAATGTTGCCACGTATCATTTTATATATCCTTGAATATAATTTAATACTTTAAGTACTTTCTTTCATACTTTAGCATAACTTTATCACCTAGTGGCACAAGCCCACTTGAAGTCTAGAAAAAATGTAAGGTCAGATATTGCATACCCTACAATTTTAACACTACAAAATTTCCTTATTTTAGGGTCCACATCCTTAACATATTTCTAAGACACACTTAGCATAACGTTGGAATTTAACTCACTCTTAAAGCCAAATTTATTTTGTGTTTTTGTATGTCCAAGTTTAGTTTATGTGTTTGCATGTGTTTATAATCTTTTTTTTTTACCATTCTATTATTTTTTTGGCCACATCATGTTTGGATGATAGCACTAGTTCAAAAAGGTCTATGTGGGTACCCTACCATCCCATGATATTAGAGTCATACAACATCCATTTCCTACCAAAATAGTGACCTTACAACTCCCAAATATATTTTGTAACCATCATAGGCCCTGTAAGATGGAATCCCAATAGTCATTTCGATCTAGAAGTATCCTTTTGATGACCTTTGAGATTCCCTCCTACTCTCTCCATATTATGCCATGAAAGTTCAAATTCCCTAATGTAAATTTTTTAACTTATTCTTAGATCTTGATTATACTCTATGAGAAATTATCATACTATTATTGGTCTTCACAAATACTTCATGATCTTGGAGGTTTCTACATTGGAGGATATCTTATGATCTATGAATGTAGTTTTATTTTTCCAACAAGAAAAACATACTCTTCATAGCCTTCTTGAGCTAGGTAGTAGTTTTATTTTTCATTTCTTTAAATCCTCTTATAGTTTCCAACCCTTCATATTTATTCTAAATTTAATCAACTCATAACATATATTCTAGATACTTGTGATACCATTATGATTTTCCTTATCTTGTATGTTATATTTTTCATCCTCTTGATAGGTTTAATAAACAATATTGTATTATTTTTTTCCATCATTGTTGTTGGCACTTTGGAGTTTTCATGTCCTACTATTTCCCATTACCATACACAGTAGCATATTGGTAGCTCCATAGATCATGGTTATTAATATCCATATATTTATAACACAATTATTCTTACTTTCTATAAGAACTTAGGATTAATTGCATAATCCGTTTTATCTTCATTCCATTATTTTCATTTGATTACCCATGGAGGTTGAAAGACCAAATTGGGGCTTGATCATTTGGTAAGCTCACAAATTAAAATTTGAAACTATAATTCATAATTGGCTCATGTTTTTTATTGCATGAAGTAAATGATGGATAAGGATTATTGACTGCTTGAATATATAATATAAAAAATCCAATGAAGAGCTTGACAAGGGTGAGTGGATAGGTAAAATATCAAACAATGGGAATCAATTATCAATATGAATAAATAAATTATAAGAACATAAGAATGGATCCAAACCCTAATCAAACTTGAGATGAAGGATAAATAATAAGAAAAAATAGATATGAAAAATGGAGTGTTAGAGACAAAACCAATGGTGGGTAGTGAAAAATAAGACCTCTCAATAAGTCATAACCCTAAATAAGGATATAGTTGAGGTAAAACTACATGAAGAGAAATAAAACTATAATTAAATCTAAAATAATATGTAGCAATCAAAAAATATATAAATCTAGAAAAATGCCTAATGAGGGAGAAACCTTTGGAGGAATTTAATTTGTGGAAAAGTGAATGTTCTTACAAAAAATAAATAAATAAATTGGATTTATTTACCAATACTAGGCTACATGAATACGATAATTGATTAACCTAATTTAGAGCGAGGACATATCATGTAACAAAACTTTTGAAACCCAAAAATAATAGAAATTAAAGAACTTAGCTTATTGTGGTGGTTGAGAGATAGATGTATGTTGTTTTTATCATTATTTTGAACCTTAGCTCATAATTATAACTTATTATATGTGTTAGAAGCATAATTTTTTTGAATTGGATTGTTCTCAATGTTTAGATGACTAATCCTAAATTCCACAAAATAAATTCCAAGAACCATAGATATGATATGATATGTGTGGATTTGAATTGGTTGATTATGAAATTTTGTGACCTATTTTTTGTAATCACTTCTCTTAACTAAGTTTCAAGGGTTAGTGATATTGAAACATACCTTGGGGAAATCACTAGAATTGTAAGGGATAAGTTCTTCTAGCTCAACACCTTTGATTGGAATAATTTTATGGTCATTTAAAAGATTAAATACAACACACTGTAGTCATGTATATTTCCTATAATTATTTGATGTAAAATTAGGTTCCTTTTAGCACTCCAAAGAAAAGTGTTCCTAGAATGATTCTCTCTTTAATGTATAGGTTTTAAATGGCAATTAGATGATAAAATAATGCACATTGAATACCTTTAAATACCAAAATATGGTAATTAATCATATTAATGTGTACCAAGTTGGATCATATTAACTTGTGGAATAGGTTGTAGTGAATAAATTTGAATTTTGGGGTCTAATTCCATGTTGTGTAGAATTGCTCTCATATACAATGGAATTGACTTGTGACAAGGAAATTCAAATATCGATGTGGGGAATGAATTTTTAGACATGTATATAATAATATGTGTAATAAATAAAAGATGTATAAGAACAAGTGTAGATGTGGATAAGATATGGTTGAATATGTGGAAATACTTGTAAGTGGGGACTAATGAAGGATTGGGGAATGAGACCAACATTGCAAAAGAGTGTGTCATATATGGAAATGTAATTGTATTAAAATATTCCATCAAAATAGACCCAAAGCTAAACAAGAATTGGAATAGATATGAAAATTTTACAATTGAAAAATACATCAATTATTTTTATCTCTAACAATATAAATAAAGGTGTAATAAAATATAAAAAAATTCCTACACTTAGCATCAATGATTAGCTCCGCACCTTTATTTTTCATGTAAACATGGTCACTAGACCTTGTTGGTATATTAAAGTGTTATAGTGAAATTTAGATACCCCTACAAATTCCCATTTAGTTTTATGCCTATTTTGTGATAACTTCTTATAGCAATTATGCATTGACAAATTTTATAATCCTATATAAATTTGGGTTATTCTCATAGTTTTCACGTATCCCCATTAACACATTCCAAAAATGTACCTATGTCTTATCATATCTACACGCTTTCCCATATTGTCCATATATATTGCACCATCCATTATTATACCTATTATTACATGCATATATTTTGATATTACATCACCATAGGTCATTCCCATGGGTACAGGGTTTATCCTCAAACAACATATTTAACCTACAAATTTCTAGAATTCAAATTCAAATTTATCCAACTCATCCATTTCACTAGTCATTATGAGTTGACTAAGCACATGCTTGTGTGATTTGTTTATATGTATATCTATATTTAAAGTTATTTAATTGACCACTAGAGCATTTGAAGGGAATTATTGGAGCACTTTGATTTGGTGCACTAAAGGGAATAAGAATCTACATAATCATTCTAGTGCATTTGTATAGCTACTCGCTTCTTTGTAATCCTTTATATGATTATAAACTTGATCTTTTCTAGTGATTGACCTAGGTAAAAATGTTCTTGAGTGATTTGGAAAACTTCTAAAGGTATGTTTAAATATAACCAACCCTTAGATCAAAGCATATAATAATGAATTAAGAACTTTGTAGATTTATTTATAGATATATTGAAATGGATTTTAATGAATATAGGATGGATTCAGAGTAATTTTAGTTTCATCAGGTCACACAAATCTCATGGGAATTAATAAAAATCCATTTTTTTATATTTTTGGACTATTATATTATTAGAATTAATAATTTAGGGAATTTCAAGAACTAATTTCATGTTAGGAAGTATCTTATTAGTGGATTCATGCTTTTATGCCACTTTCTCTCCATATACCAAAATCTTGATCAAACTAGGGTTAATTGATAAAGTCAAGAAAATCATTAGTATCAAGAACTAACGAGATTCCTAGAATGGATTTATCAACTGATAATGGGATGTTGGGCTGATTTATGTGCTTCCACAACTCCTCTCTACCATCAAACCTAAAGTATTTATTCACTCTACTTCAATCAATATATTTATCATTGTTAAGGAATGGTGAGGTTCTCAAAACCATTTCATGAATTGATTCATGGATTTTGAGCCTATCAAAAGATGAAATCAATAAAACCATTGAAGTCAATAATGACATGGTTTCGGGAATAACTATATTGGCCACTTTGATAATCATCATAATTGATCATTTGAGACCCAAAATGAAGTTCTTAGACTAAGTGTTTATAATGAAAATTTATCAACTCCACCCAGTCCACATAATGGATTATAATTGGGGAAAATGAGGAATTTATTTTTTATGAAAACACTTCCTTTATATTAATTTTGCACTTGACCTTTTTGATTATGCCTTATTTTCCATTTGTAAAATTCTCAATTCACCTTATATATTTGATTATGCCTTATTTTCCATGTGTAAAATTCTCAATTCACCTTATATATTTGTTTATGCGATTATTTTCCATTAGTTAAGGGGCATTTTCTTTTTCCCATTTTTCATTGTTTCATACCTTTGTAATTTTTCTTGTTTAATTCTTCCTTATTTTATTTTTTATTTTTCACCCTTATATGTTCCTATGATTTTCACTTTAGTTACTCTTTTAACTATTTTACATTATGCATCCTCATGCATTCTTTATCTTTTAATGACTACTTTGGTTTCTCATATTACCTTGTTACATCTTGATTATATTTCTATGCTTAGAGTGGTGTTTTACTTATGATCCTCATGCTTGTCCACATATGTTATCATGCTTATGTAATTAACATATCTAGGCCACATACCTATGATGCTTGACTACCTTTAAATTACATTCCTTGATTCATGTCACTATTAGGAACATATTTCCTTACCCCTACATTGTGTTCCCTTGGATTCCACATTAGCGATATATGCCTCTTTTGGTGCCTTATGTACCTACATGCATGTTTTTATTTGTTGAAGATTCCATCACTATTTTTCATATTGCCCATGTTTAGGATAAATTTATACCTTGAGATTCATCTCTATCTTACACTGTGACTATGTTTTATCATCCTATATATTTTACATTCTTATTACATAATGTCACATTTATTTTACATAATTTATATGTTTACTTTCTTGTCTTTAGACTACATTTACATCTCATTTACTATTTTACACTCTCCTCCAATTTCATGTACCTTATGGATGTAACCAATTGTAGGGTGCATATATTATTACTAACTTTCTAATGATTGGGATTTTAAGTAGTTATAGATGCTACATAGATACTCATCACCATGACCAAATATATCTTAGCACATAGAATTTCCTTTTCCAATATAAAACAAAAAAACAAGCCATGCCACTTTCTATATAGGTAGAATTTTGTTGCCCTAATTATTTCCTATTTTTGAATTTGGGTATGTGCAGATCATGATGGGCCAAAAAGTGGCAATATGATGGGTATTTGTAGGGTATGTGGCTGATGACTTTATTTTTACCCAAAATTGATGAAATGAAAAAGGTTTTTAAAGGAGATTCTCAACTTTCCACCAATATAAATTATGCTTTACTTTGAATTTAATAAATAATTATTATTCATTTTCTATTTGAATTACAACTAAAGTCCGATTGATAGGATGATTGAAAAATATCTATAGCTTTCAAACGGTATCACATTTTTGGAATTCAAAAATGTATCACATTCTATGCTTCACATACTATAGGATTAAAAAAAAGAAAAAATAAATTTCATGAAGTTTTGACCAAGTTAAGGAGGTCAGGACATAAGAGTTTTAATATTTTTTTTTAAAAGTTGTAATAAAAAATCATAATTAATTATTTACTTAGAAAAAAATTACAAAAAAATATGCATCACATCAGGACATGAGTCCTCTACTTATGTCTAAAATATTATAAAAAATATTATCATTTTATTGTGGTTAGGGTGGTTAGGCAGACACTACTTCTTATTTTTCTCCGAAATTTAAGTACTCTTGCATTGAAATTTCAAATTTTCACCAAATAGATTTAAAAAAAACCTAGTAGTTTAGAAACTACATTCAATTTTCTATAGATTCTATTCTTACATATTTTTGAAATAATAAAGATAAATTATTCAAATTTTTACGTCAAGTTTTCTAACTCTAATTTTTCTGAATTTTTTGCCACTTAAGGGCTTGTTTTTTCCATGATGATTTTACACATACCCATTTCTTAGAAAATTAAGAAAGCTTGTAACTTGTTCCTGGTTTTCATTTGTCAAACATAAGATATTCATTGTAAATTTTTCTTTTATTTTACAAGTTTCTATGGAGAGTGCATGTTGAAGGATAGACACA
Organism: Sequoia sempervirens; assembly: GCA_007258455.2. Taxonomy (NCBI): domain Eukaryota; kingdom Viridiplantae; phylum Streptophyta; class Pinopsida; order Cupressales; family Cupressaceae; genus Sequoia; species Sequoia sempervirens. Next base: position 25,278 of record VDFB02333815.1, on the reverse strand, counting down.
CATGAAAACATTTAGTTGTTAGTGTATGTAGTCATTATCAAACTAGTTAGCTAATCACCTTTCTAGTATTGATCTATTCACACTTAACTTAAGTTTACTTGTATTTTTTTATGTTTTTGTCTCACTTCATGTGGTTGAGACATGTTTCCTCATCACTTGAGATGCCTAGTTCATGCATACTTTCCACTTTCTCACACACTTGTCAAGTGAGCTCACAAGTGTTGCACCTATGGAGGGGCATTCAGTAATTGTTTCCTACCTTCTCACCTCCTCATCCTTTCCTATATAAGCAAGAATTCTATGTACATTTTTCACACTCTCATTTTGTATATGATAGATATATTATTGTGCTCATATTTTGTTCACTAGTGGAAGGTTGTTTCATGCTTTCAAATCTTGGCTAATACAACATGGTATCAAATCCATGAACACACATTCCTTCTCGCATCAACTAGAGAATGAACTAATAAGTCTTATTCCACAAGAATTTAACATAATTTAGGAGTTCTTCACTAAATAGAATTTTCTAAGGTTCCATCTCAAGCAATATAGAATAAAAAATTGCGATAAACAGTTGGTCCTAAGTGTCTTATCAAAGTTAGGTCCTCAATATTTAGTGTTTGTTTTTACTTTTCATTCAACAAATAATGATTTGGGTGCATGCTACACTATGCCCTCTCTTTCAACTTTTATTGCTTCTCTCATAATAGAGCAAGAGAAACTAATTTGAATGTATACCATGCAACCTTCAAAGCCACAAGCTCTTGTTGCAACTAAACAATAGGCTTCCAAATCAAATGGAAAGAAACAAACTAAGGATCAAGCTAAGTGACCAAAATAAACAAATTTATCTATTTCATCTCCCTCATCAAAGGGAAAATTTTTGAGAGGCCCAAACATACTATACTTATTGTAAGAAACAAGGGCATGAAGAAAACCTATGTTATAAAAAAGAAATGGAGGAATTGGGGAATCTTCAACAAAATAAAATTCAGGTGCATACATCTAGGACATGTGGTTCTTCCTCTTCTCCACCCATATTTAGGAAAATATAAGAATAAGGGAATGACAATCTCTTCTTATGCAAACACCACATCACATAAGTGGCTTCTTGATTCCAAGGCATCACACCACATGGTTGCATCTAGGGAATTGTTTTCTACATTCAAGCCCTATTCATTCCCACCAATATTGGTGGAGAATAACACCTATATATTAACTCTTGAAAAATAATCTATTGAAATTGTAAAAGGAACATTCAATGATGAAGTTTATGTACCTTCCTTATCCAATAATCTCATTTCCATTTATCAGATTACACATAGTGGCACATAGAAAAGAGTTGAGTTCACACCACATTCTATGATCATCAAAGATTTACAGAGTAGAGAGATCATTTCCATGAGACTTGTTGATCATGATTCCAGATTATACTCCTTTTCTTCTTTTTGTTATGTTTCCTTTGATGATGGTTTGAGTATAGATGACATTGATACCTTCAACATGCATAAAGAGATCCAATTTGGTTATTTAAACCTTGGAGTTCTATCCTCATTGGTTCCTTCATCTTGCACTGATATCACATCTCCTTTATCTCCTGCTTCTTTAGTATTGAGTGTTCCTACACCATTGGTTTCTCATGATTTAGGACAACAAGATATTCATAGTTGTGTTTCCACTACACTTGATTAGGATGATTGCTTACAAGGTATATCAGACTTGTTTAGTGAATCTCATTTTACATAGTTGAAAGGAACTTTTAATGACAACCACATCAATCCTATTTTCAACCCATCTACATCTTTGGTTCCTATTATACATCAACCTTCACATGGAGCACTTAAGAAAATTTGAAATATTTCATCATTACATCTTTAGATCTTGTGCAACATTCAAACACTTCTATTCTTCTCACATGGGAAAATTGTATGCGCCTATTTGTAGCTCTCCTTCTTCCATGAGGAAGAAATGTTGTTCAATATTTAGGAATCACATTCTGCATTCTTCAAGCATCACTCAGTACTACAGGTTCTATCATGTTATGGAGGGGCCCCATAGTCTCTCTTTTTCTTTCCTATGGGGGTAAAATTTCTTGTACTTATGTGATATAATTAGTCCTTAGGGATTCATCATGTGTCCTTCTATCTCCATCTTCTTCACTTATACATTTTATTTCATTGCGTTTCCATCATTTCTCTTTTGGAAGGGGGTTTTGTTCCCATTGTATTTTATACTTTACTCTACTTTATAAGAATTTTGTATATGAGTACCTAACATGGCCTAATATTTGGGACTTGACATCATCTTGCATACATTACTCCCTAAGTTTCACTTAAGGGGGGATGTTAGTGTAAATAGATTCATTATCAAACTAGTTAGCTAATCACCTTTCTAAGATTGACCTATTCACACTTAGCTTAATTTTACGTAGGTTTTTTATGCTTTTGTCTCACTTCATTTAGTTGAGACATGTGTCCTCATCATTTGGGACACCTAATTCATGCATACGTTCCACTTGCTCACACACTTGTCAAGTGAGCTCAAAAGTGTTGCACCTTTGGAGGGTTAATCAATCATTGTTTCCTACCTTCTCACCTCCTCATCCTTTCCTATATAAGAAAGGATTTTATGTACATTTTTCACACTCATTTTGTATATGATAGATATCTTATTGTGCTCATATTTTGTTCGCTAGTGGAGGGTTATTTTGTGTTTTCAACTCTTCGATAATCCCAACATTAGCATGGTGGATAGTTTACATGGACTCAGATAGACCAAGTAGTCCCCTACTTAACTTCCTACTGAAAGTGGCCCAACCCTTCAATGAGGGTGGAAAATAATGACATATGTAGTCAAACCAATTATGAGAACCAATTGTATAAATGTACAATCATGGTCACATGTAGAAAGTTGTATAGGCCTTGAAACCCTTGAGTAATTATTGATTTCCAACTAACATGCAACCTTGAAATATATTATGAATTCACGATGCATACAACCACAACATCACTTTGGCCAAATGTTTTTAACTATATTTTTTATTTAAATGTGGGTCATCCATTCATGACACCACTATCTCTTGCTTGATTAATCCAAATTGACCATAAAAAGGAAACAAAATGTATAGAACAACAACATATGGTTTTATAATTTAAAAAATTAACTATCATACTCTTGGCATACCCTACCCTTGAGTTATTTTTAAAAATTTCCATATTATATTGGTGCTAAAAAATGAGGATTAATTCAAATATCTACATATGTATGATTTTTTTATCTACATTTATATTTTTTGATTCTATAAGAAAATAATAAGTTATATAGAAGAAAAAAGTATGCATCTCTTTGCATTCACATATTGATTTCTTTTGTCATAAAATTATATGCAGGAATAATGATATGGTATATTATGCATACAATTGGAAATAGTATGTTTTAAGCTATGCATATACTCTTATATACATATCTATACACACATATATGGAAATGAGGAACCTATATCATGTATAAAACATATGCACAAAATACATAAATCTATGTCAAAATACCTTAAAAAAATTAGAAACTGTAAACAATCAATATCATATTTCAAAGATATAGCCTCAATGCATGCGTAAAGTGGATGATTTATTCAAAAAAATGCCACAAAAATACAACTACAAATTGTATGAAGAAATGCCAAGGATATACAACTACAAATTGCATGACAAAATGTCAAGAATATACAAGTATAAATTGCATGAAGAAACACCAACTTATTGCAACCTCTATGATAGGTGTTGCATTCATAATAAAATCATAAATAATAATATGATAATATCAACTCAAATGAATTGAAAATATACATGCATTTAGTCCAACTCCAAATATGGGTTTTGAAATGGCTTTGTCTCCTCATTAATAGAGGTTTTTAAGTATTTGAAAGAAAATAAACATGCAATCACCCATTTTAAAAACCCACACCAAATTCTCTTATCAAGTAAGATATATATATTGATTTCCTTGCAAATACATATACTAAGTTTGTTTCAAATGAATATTTTAATGCTTGCACAAGTTATAGTATTAGTATATAGTTGATCAAATAAAATAACCACACCTATATATCCTTATTTTAGAGATAACAAATGGTGGAAAATAAAACTAGATAGTTACATTTGCAAAATATCTATATGTAAAAACAAGATTTACTGACTATTTCCAATACTAAATTGAGTATTAATAGAATTATTTAAATGCAACTATAATAGAGAACTTAAATCTCTAATTCTCTTTGGATTTTGAAATAGAATTTGAATGTAGAAAAATGAAGACAATAACTTACAACTTATTGCTCTAAATACTTCTTATCTTTTACTCAATCTCTATACTTATCTATAATGCAAGCCAAAAACCCATACCTAGCTCTCATGCCCTACAAGAAAATTTCAAGGAAAAGAGAAATAAATAGAGCAAAGAATGCTACCTATTTCTCAAGCCTAGCTCTTTAATTTCTACTCCAAAATGTAATAGCCCTCTCTCAAAAAGATGATAAGAGGTAAATATCAATGCATCTTCCCCATTCAAAGTGAAAAGTCCAATTAGAAAATGGGATGCCTATGCTATATTTGGCATCCACTTAGAAAAATAAAAATCAATGCGAAAGTTTTAATTAAAAAACACCCTTTCTTGTCAATTATAATTAAATTATTGAAATAAAATCATTTAAATTTAACTCCACTCATGACCTCCACCACAAGGAATGTTTGAAATAAATTAAATGTTTAAAATTTTCTAAAAACTTTAAAATCTATTTCAAATATTTTGTTATTTAATATAATTCTTTTACCTAAAAATACTATGAGTTAGATCTAGGAAACGACATATGTGATTCAGACTAATCATGCTTAAATAAAAACTTAGACCAATTTTCATAAATACATATAGAAGAAAATACCAACCTATGACAAGAAAATTAACAACATGGCTAGATTGCATTTATCTCACAATTAAATTTGTGCAAGTGTGTAGGTTCTCGAATTATCATGGTTTGACCACCTTAATATTACCATCTACATTCCTCTCCCAAATAATACTCTCCTCAATATGCAAGAGAATAAAATACCATCCTACATCCACCTCATGTCAATAGATGATCGTTAGTCAAGGTTGTTATAACAAAATCATATTCATGAAATGTCTAAAACATCAATTGCATATAATTAAGAAACCTTCATCAATTCATAATTTAACTATTAGTTTAAATAAAAAATATTCTATAGAGATACCAAATTATTAAATTTTCATACTATCATACAAATATAATACCATCATTTTCAATGCATTATTTATATACACTTAAATTAACCACTTAATCATTAACTAAACATATTCTTAATAAATGATAAAAATGAAATAGGACATACACCTCAAAGTGGGGGGCAAGATGGAATGGTAAAATTTGCATGCTCATGTCATTTCTATTTAGTTTTGGACCCATTTTGAGGAGAGTGCAAAGTTGGGGTCCCTTTGGCATATTAACAAATGGGATAATTTTATGCAAAGTTGGGTCCCTTTCCTATGCTACCTACCTATCCATTGTACACATTCATATACACTTATCCCTTCTCCCATCCATATGTTTACACATCCTAATACATTCACTCTATCCACTTATTTTATCATGCCTATGCACACACATTTCCACAAATGTTACCCACTTTGATTTGGCCCTTTCTATGTTTTAGGATAAATTCACATTCACAAGGATGTCCTCTTACTTGTAGGCTTGTACTTCTCAAATACAATTTTTAAAATTAAAATTTGACTAACTCTTACTTAAGGATAACTAAACATAAATTTGTCCAATGTGTTGCTATGTCTTTGTATTTAAAGGCATCCAATACATTCATTTTAGACATTCAATGCATTCATTTTAGACATTCATGATGTGATATCTATATTTGTATATCATTCACATTATACACTTTAATTGGATCGCTAATGTGCATGAGCATTCCTAGAGGCATATGCATGACTAAAGAGTGTTGTTATTTTATCTTTTACACACATTTTCACTAGTTGTACCAAGAGAAAATATCCCCTTGTGAAACAATGTTAATCCTACCAATTTTATAGGCACTGCCATCCCTTAGACATTAGAAGAAATAAAAGATACACCAGTGCATAAAGTGATGTTAAGAACAAAAGCTAGCATATTTCATGGTACGAGTTCACAAGTACAAGACAAATTCATGGCCATGGACTTGTCCTTGATCCCCACACGTGTCCTTACATAGAGCAAAGAGATTATAATTTTGAGATGAATGCCAAAATGATATTTAATAATCCAAAATAATGTACTATTCCAAATTGTATACATTCTTGAATGAAAAAACTAAATACATATTAATATTACTTATTAATTATTAATGTAAATTGATTTGTACTTATGTGTATGAATTTGATTAGACTAACTTAAAGCAAGCATTTAAGAAATCTATTTTCCCCTAGCCCCTTCCATAATTTTAGTGGCATGAAGTCAAACGTCCACCACAATCCATGTTCTCCACACCTCTCTTTCTTATACAATGCTGATCCAAATTAATGAAATTTATTTTTAAATTAATCTTCTAATCTACCGTAACTAAATCAAATGATACATTTAAACCTCATTAATGGATTGCAGTTTTATTTTTCTCATAAATCATGATAGCCCAAGAACAAAATAAAAGAAACCTCGTGACTTGTACGACTAAATGAAATCCAAGAAGAGTACACCGCCCCCCGAATTTGAAGCGTGTGTCGCCAAACTTAAATGACTTGCAATTACACCAAGGGGAAAAAAGAAAGCTCAGAGGTGGATCTGCCGTTACTTGAGCGGGCAGCATTGATTACTGGTTTAGGAACAAATAAAAAAATGGTTTATACACGCACACCAAATTAAACAATGAGCTGGCGCGTTGTGCGTGGATATTCGTGGACTAACTTATTATTTGTCAGCAGCCGCGTCGTTGAACGAGATGGAGACCTTTAAAACACCCACCCTTCTCTTCACTACTCCAGGTCGGCAGCAGCAGCAGCCTACTTGAGACTCCGACACGCCTATACTACTACTGTGTTTCCTCACCTCCTCGCCGTCCTTGATTTCATGAGAGTGTTCCGCGCTGTGTCTGTCTGTCAGAGCTCCTTCTCTGGTTCTGTGAATCATGGGTGCAAGTCCTAATGGAGCGGAAGGCAATGGGAATAGCAGCAGCTCTGAAAACATAGCGAAAGAGTTTGGGTGGGTGCCCAAGAGAAGGAACGGGAAGACGTCCATGCGCTGCGCAATGTCATGGATGTTCGTTGGGCAACTGGTTGTGGCAGCTTATGGTACGATTATGTTGTTGCTGATGATGTCGACGGTGGATCTTCGACCGGAGCTGCCACAACCGTGGACCTTCCAGATCGCCCAGAAGACATGGAGAGGCATTATCCGCGCCACCAGTGGCTCCCTCAATCGCAACCACGGGTCGATGTTGGTGGAGAAGGTGGAGAATCAGGAACAACCGCAGTCTGCGACGGACGTGTGTGAATTCGAGCAGATCAGCTTCGAGCAAAAGAAGTCCAGCGACCTGCGCATGATTCGACTGAAGAAGGAGCTGTACACGGAGATCATGCGCTTCCAGCAGCGCTCCCGAGGTTGCGAGACGCTGCGCGAGCTGCTGCGACTGCCTTCGGCCACGCCGCTGGCTGTGGGAGCGAAGGTGACGGTTATTCTCAACCACTTTAAGCGGAAGACGTTGTGCTCGCAGTTGGAGGCGCTGCTTAAACAGACGCTGCCGTTTCACAGTGTGTGGGTTATGGCGCTGGGCAGCCCCAATGAGGCTTCCCTGCGCAGCATAGTCGAATCGTATAACAATTCGCGAATCTTCTTTGTCGGCTCCACTTATGATTTTAAGTACTTTGGCCGCTTCCAGCTTGCGCTGCAGGCGGATGGGGCGGATTATGTCTACATTGTCGACGACGACATGATTCCCGGCCGTCGAGTTCTGGAGATCTTTGCCCACGCTGCTGGTACGGAAAAATATCGGAATGCTGTGCTTGGTAGCATTGGCCGCATCCTGCCCTTTCGTCAGAAGGATTTCAGCTTTCCCAGTTACCGCAAGTTCGGCGCCAAAGAGGCGGGAATCTACTTGCCTGATCCCGCCTACGACATCCTTGCAGAGCGTGTTGTTGAGGTGGATTTTCTGTCCAGCGGCTGGTTTATCTCCACTCAGCTTGTTAAGACTCTCTTCATTGAGAATCCTTACACCTTTGCCACCGGGGAGGATCTTCATCTCAGGTATTTTCTTTGTTTCTTTGTTAATTTCGTACCCAATGCCCATATACAATGTTCTGTAAGTACAATTAGTATTATATTCTGGTTTTATCTTCACTCTGTTGCTTTAGTTTCGTCATTATCAGTGACAGAATACACAATTTGATGGTTTTGGCTTAGAATCCGATTCCCAAAATATGTCGAGGCCTGTGTTCATATAAGATTTTGTACCATCTACTAACGATGGCAGCATTGGGCATAATCTAAAACTGGTATTCCGACTAAAAGTGATTTACACGAATCGATTTTAGCAATCAACCTCGGAAAACCATTGATGTTACTTTCACCTTTCTGCTGCGTTTCCCTTTCACTATTCACTTTCACGTTTGTCCCTTCATGAGATCAAGTGAGTCCGAGACGTTTTCCTTTATGGTATTCAATTTCAAAATGGATTTTGGCCATCTCTGCAAATTGTGTTTTCCAAATATAGGTCATGGTGCTCTTAATTTTCCTTTTCGAAAACACAATTGCATAGAACGTAATGAATTTTATCTTCCTTTTCATTTTCTTGAGCCCGGATGTCTGGTCATTCAGAACTTGTACCTAGCTGGATCTCGTTTTCCCCCATTTGCGTCAGCATCATGTAAGCGGGGGAAACCACGGCAGGAATGAAACTCTGGCAGGCAGTATAAGTATTTTTCATCCGCCCTGTACACTTCCATATAATCATATTTTATTTACAGTTCGGAGCTTCTCCAAAATTTCAGAGAAACAGAAACTCTGTCATGACAACAGTAGAGATCTCATTGCAGAAACTTGCTGCCAATTTAAGGTCCATCAGTATATGTTCGTGTATTTAGCCTCCATTCTATAATCCCCTCTTTCAGTGTAACATTCCTTCCCAAATCCCACCACAACATATGTTTATGTGTAGCCATAAATCCAATCTTGCACTAATTATGTTCTCGTTGAGTTATTGGATTTCTTCTTCTGCATCCATTTGGTTGTTGGTTTGATAGAAATCGGAAATTACAATAGAGTACTCTGCTAGGATTTATCTTTATTTTTTAAGTCATATTGCTCATTATCCTGCCGGCATGTCATTGGACAGCTATCAATTACAGAAGTACAGAGGCGGGGGCTCATTCGTTTTGCCTGTGGATCCCAAGGATAAAGAAACATGGGCTGATAGCGAGCATAGGCTCGCATATGTTTCTGAGACAACTGTGATATTCAAGGATGTAATTGAAGTGAGAGACAAACAATGGTGGCAATACATGTCTAGGGGTTATATAACTCAATGGGCGAGAATGCATCCGCAGCAAACTGATGTGTTCTTTTATGCGCACACTCTTGGGGAGATTGCTGAGCTGGCTCCGCTGATTACCCGCTACCGCAATACACCCGGTCGAAAAGCATATTTGGTGGTCAGTGGGGGATCTCACTGCCCCTGTGAAAAAGCTGCTGTCATGCTCGGGATGCCTGCAACTGTGTGCAGTGAGCGTCGTTTCAAAATTTTTGATCTTGGGGTGGGTACTGGTGTGGTAGCAGGAGGTTCTGATGTACCCATTGTACAGGAGGTTTATGCATCCATGAAGGGTCTTATCGCAATTCATAACCCTTCTGCCATTGTAGCTGTAGCCGATTTGGATTCTGTTATCCGGGATGGATTGATTTTAGCAGTGGGAAAGGCTTCTGACACTGTTCTGATTCAACTGCCTCGTGTATCTATTCCGCATGCTTTATGGATGGCCGATGTCAAGCCAGCAGCTTTGAAGGGTAAGTTATCTTTTTCTCATTTTATCAAATTTCCAGAACTTTGTTCTGTTTACTTGGTTGTAGAGATATGCTATTAATATAAAGGGCAGTAGTTGATACATCTTGCAATTATATATAATTGGATATCAATGTTGCTTTTGCTTGAAATGGGTGCTAATTTGTTTTCATCTTTTGGGTTTGTCCAGATTGGCACAGGATGAGAATATCAGTGAATATAGTTACCCAGAATAGACCTGTATCCCTGAAGAGACTTTTGGATTCGTTAACTGACGCTTACTATGTTGGAGATGACATTGTTATCACATTCAATATGGACAGTGCAGTCGACGCAGAAACCTTGAAGACAGTGGATAATTTTGTCTGGCCATTTGGTGAGAAAATAATTAGGAGGAGGATTATTCAAGGTGGGCTCATTAGGGCAGTCAGTGAAAGTTGGTATCCATCTTCTGATGATGATTTTGGTCTACTCCTTGAAGATGATATTGAGGTCTCTCCATTTTACTATATGTGGCTCAAATATGCCCTTTTGGCCTATCACTATGATCCACAAGTTTCCTTACCTGAGTTGAATGCAATAGCATTGTATACTCCAAGGGTGGTTGAAGTTGTCAAAGAGAGACCCAAGTGGAACGCAACAGAGGCCTTCAAGGCAGTGCATCCAAATACACCTTACTTGCATCAGCTTCCATGTAGCTGGGGTTCTCTGTTCTTCCCCAAAAAATGGAGGGAGTTTTACAAGTACATGAATATGAGATTTACTGACGATGCAAAGCAGAACCCTGTGCAGATACCTAAATCTCGAACAAATGGATGGCAAGCATCTTGGAAGAAGTTCTTGATTGATGTTATGTACTTAAGAGGGTATGTAACACTTTATCCTAACTTTCCCAACCAGAGAAGCTTTTCAACGAATCACATGGAGCCGGGAGCTCATATTGGCGCAAAAGACAATACTCTGACTCACAAGAAGGAAGATTTTGAAGTTCCCCTCATGAAAGAGGACTTCACTAAGCTACTCCCACAGCAGAAGCTACCTCCACTGTCCAAAGTGCCAGTAGTCAACCTCTTCAATCAACCAGCCACCTTGAAGGGTCTCAAATCTGCAGGATCTAAGCTGCAACAGGATGTGTTAAAATGTAAGCTTACAGAGGTTGTAAGGGCAGATGATATTACAGGAGAACCTGTAAATTGTGTTACTTTTTGAGGCATTGTATGGGCCATGGGGCAATCCTTGGCTTATGTCATTCAGTCCAGCATATACATTTGAGTTTATTCAGCATTTATTCCCGACATTTATTTCACACTGGCAAGGGAAGAGGTTTTGTCCACAGTAAAATAATGCAGAGCTATCAATCCATGATTACCTTGTATACTTAAATTATCGGTGCCTAGTTCAATGCAGTGACTAAGAATTTGACAGTCCAGGCTGATTTGGAGGCTGCTTTCATGTTGATGTTTTAATTTGCAGCTGCCACAATTGAATTAAGAAGGTGCTCCAATGAAATTGCTTCTTGACAGCGTAAGGATTTACTTATGAAATCTTCTTCCAAAGTGTTTACCATAAAAATATGGTTGTTGTTCCATAGAGGAGCCTCCTGTGACAAGTTGTATTCTGCTATTCTAAATTTCTAAAAGTTCCTCATTTATGAGGTTTGCCTGTGCTACTGTAACCTAGACCAGACTATTCAATAAATATCAAGTCCACAAGGATATTGATCCAGATTCTTCATACAATGCTCTTACAAATGTTTGTATGGAATTCATTGCTGAATTATTTGAAAATCTCATTGCTATTATAAAAATCTTTGTTCAATTCATTTGTTTTCTTTTAACACAAAACAGTTTAGGATTATCGCATTGGTCACATAATGCCAAAAGCTTTGAAATGTGGACCCAAAAGATGCGTTTTGAGGCATAATTCTCTTTGTTAAAAAAATAATTCGAAACCGTGTGAGCAGCATGATAGCAGCAGACCTCTTTCCAACCTAAATTGATTCCTACGGCACACGGTAGACTTTCTGTGCCACTTTACAGTACAACCAGAGATTGTTGTACTACTTAACAACACGGTCGACATATGGAGCAGACCCTCCCCGTCGGATTAACTTTTTGTGATGGATACATTTTGGAACAGTTAATGGCATAAGCAGGAAACTCCATAGGCTAAAAATATATTTTCTTAATCCTGTTAAAATTTTTTCTTTTAGTTTAATTGGTTGAGTATAATTGATGAGAGTGAAAGTATGTTCCTTAATTATCTGTTTCAAATCTCTGGAGGTATGATATAAGAGATGAGGGTGAGATCGAGCTCCAAATGATTTTGATGGAACAAATTCAAATCTCCAAATGTATGATATAAGGGATTAGGTGAGATTGTGGTCCAGGTGACTTTGGGGAAACAGATGCCCCTCAATAGATGGCTCTCAGCAAAAATAATATCAACATAAACTCATCATCTTATCGATTAGTAAAGTGAATTCAGTAAATAATATATAATCTTCCATAAAATAATTTCCCTTTTCATCCAATGCAGTCTTTAGATAAAAATTGATTGTACTTACATCGAACAAGTCCACGTACAGTCACGGGGCCATTAATATAACCCTAAAGAACACCATGGCTTAAGGCTAGGGAATTGGAAACCCTTTGTTAATGTTCGGTACCATAAATTGTGGAGTTTGAAAGGTGAGCGCATGGAATTCCCGAACTTTTAGTGCGGTAGAGAGGCCCAGTGGCCAATACTTTAATCACCCATCTGATAACATATTCTAAACTGACGTCTGATTACCGCTGAGTGGGTTAGGTTCGAGGGAAAAAGCAGCAGAGAACGCCGCCACAGCGGGCAAAGAAAGCGAGGTGGGGGTCAAAGTCAAATTCAGAAGAGGTGATCATATTCATAATGTTCATATGATTACTTGGATACTAATCAACTAAAACCAATGGGAATGGAGTGGCCAGACTTTGCCAGATCAGTGGGGTGGGCAAAGATACAAGTCAGGGAGAGAAAGAAAACATAAATACCGGTATTGCGGTTGCAGGTACCCGTGAGAAACATGAAAGACGATACCTGTCACGTTTCATCCAGCTCATGCTGCTGCCCGCTGCCATGCCGACCCATAACAAGAAGCCGAGCTTTTGGAAAGACTTCCTGTCCTAACCTCCCTTCCTGGGCCCGCACTTCACTGCTTTCCCTTAACTTCAGTCCACCTCAATTCACCTAGTCACGATCTCACAAGGAGCACAAGGAGACTAAATTTGGGTAAGATCGATACGGAAGGATGCACTTGGGTCACAGATTTTTTTTGGTGTAATGGCGACATTTGTATTCCCATGTCACTTTCCATTTTAGAATGTTTTTAAATGTTATTATATGATCAATTTAGTTTTCATTGATTATTTATAGTTGCTATTTATTTATTTTTCTTCGTATTTATTTTGTATATTGTTTAAGTTATTTTTAGGTTCATTTTGTGTTGTAGAGGTTGACTTGACTCAATCTTAAGATATGTAAAAATGATCTCAAAATTTAAATATTTAAATTTACATTTCAACTTTCTTGTTCTTTTTTACTAGTCATTATGAGCTGACTTAACACACATTTGTATGACATGATGCTATGTTAGGGTATTTAAAGACATTTATATGCACTTAATTTCATAGGGAAGAATATGCTAGATTTTGAGAATAAAAAGAATATTTAGAAGACACTTTGATTTTGTAAAGGACAAAAGAATGGCATATGTATATAAGACCATTTGCATGTTGGTGAATGTTATCCTTGATATTCCTCATCATTGTTAATTGGTTCCGTCAAGGGGGTTGACCCAAGTGAACACAATCACCTATTGAGTGAACAATCTCCTCAACAATGTCAATAGGCACCAACTTGACATATTCAATTATCAAGAACGTGAAGGCGAATACATTTATAGACTTGACCATTTTGAAAAATCAATCAAGTGTATCATAGACTATTTCAACATGTTGGATTTAATGCACACTATTTGGATAGACTTATAGTGCTTGAATCTAAGCCATATAGTTTTCTAAGGCTATACACATATTCTAACCCATCCATCAAATCAAAGACATTAATTTATGGACAAAGGTGAGAAGATTCAACATGACCTTAGCAACATCTCTCCATCATCGAATATAGAGCTAAGTACCCCTAACCCTTACATTTAATTTCTAAATATTTATTACAATTATCAATCCAACTAATTAATCTAGGTTAAATGTATGCTTAATTGAATTTATTTAATTAGCCTAAATGTTATTTGTGTAAAGTATTTTATTTCTTTAAAAATTGTAATGGTGAAAATTGCATACCCATGCCCTTTTCCCTTAAGTGTTTGGGTTGCTTGATTAGAGTGTCCCAAATACAATAACATTTTTACAAGTGGCATATTCTTGTGTGAATTTGGCTCATGTCATCACCATATCCAATCCTATCACCACTTACCCCTAGATATTCAAACATGATCGCTAGATGATTTTCACCTTGGATCAAAGTTGTGGGTACAAACTTGACCTAGACCACTTTCATACTTGTATATTTTAATCATGAACTTTTAAAAAATTATTCCATTGACTCCCTCTTAGCTATTGCGAACTAATCAACCACATGTTTTATGTTGATTTGTGTGTTTGGTGGTTGTATTTAAATACATTTGTTTATTTATTTAAAATCATGTTGGAGATCATCTAGGAGTTAAATGCAAGGACTTGTCATTTGTTAAATTTATAAAGAAAAATAAACCCAAAACTAGAATTCTTAGAAATTAATTATGTTAAAATCCTATTCTATATTGGTTAATTTGCATTAACAATTCAAAGAAAAATATACATATATAGCCTATAGATGATCCCACAATAGTGCTTTACAATTTTTTGGCCCGGACAGAAATAATTTTTTTAATTAAATCTTCACTTTTGGGCACCTATAGCGCTAAACCATGAGGAATTTGAAGATGATGCAAACTAGAGTTTCATGACATTTTGTCTTTAGATTCTAAATATATTTTTTTCAAAAAATTTGGAATCAGATTGCACTTCTTTTTGCATCTCCCTTGAAAACTAGTTTTTTTTCAAAAAACAACATTTTTAAAAAGTGACGCTCATCGTATAAAGCATAACCTTTTTTCCATGAAGGATAAAATTCTAGTTCTTTCAAATTTAGATTTTTAACTCTGATATCTAGTGCTTCCACTTGGTTGGATATTTTTTTATTGAATATTTTTTCTTTAATCAAGTTTTGAAGTCAAACCAATTACAATTCAGGACATAGTGCGACCAGGTATGCTTGAGTAACTTTTTGTATGTATTGAAATTCAATTTTTTCTTTTTTGGATCAAGGACTTCAATATCTGGTGCACTCATATTTTTAATTTTTTTTTATAATCTGTTATTTTTCCACACAATGTGGAACAAAAGAGCTTGATTTTTGGTGAAAAATCTACATTCACAATAAATAAAAATAAATATGATAATCAAATTAAATTTTATTAAAATTATACTTTTTGGAAGCTTATAATAAGGACTACATATTACAAAAAAAAAATTTTAAATGAATTCATTTGATCCCCCAAAAGGTAAATCAAAAGTGGTTTTTTATCAACATTTTGATAGGTGTAAAGGAGACTCCATTATAGGTATGGTTTAAAACTAGTGGGGTTTTATCCAAGGGGGCTTGGTCTAAGGTGGTTTGATCAAACCCTCTTCAATTGGAATCATTTAAATGTAATATTTCAAGGCTTAAATCATTATATTTTCTAAAATATGTGATTTCAACAAAATTAGGATCTCCCAAAAATTGTAAACCACTATTGTGGCAGACACCCTATTGGATGAAGAGGTGATGGAACTTGTCTTAGAGAATGAGTTAACCTCGACCAAGAGAGGAGTTAACTCAATTAGATAGAGATAGTGGTGATATTTGACTAGGAAAAAGAGGCACCTAATTGCCATCAATCAATAATTGATGAGGCAAAGGTGGCCTCATATTGACTCCTATGACATAGGTCATTATTATTTATCTAAGAGAGATATGTTTTCATAGCTAAACTTAATAAAATATGTGGATTAGAATATTACACCAACACATAAAGTATGTGCAACATAATACTATACCAAAAATTCCAATTAAGTGCAACTTAGGGAGGTAGAGAAATGGATCCTAATGGGGAGTGTCAGGTTATGTACCCATGTATAAAGAAACCTCCAAAGAAAGACAAAGAACCTCCTAAGAAGATAGATAATGAAGAGAGAGAGGGGACTAGGAAGGACCCCTAATAAGAGCCTTCCCATTAAAAATGGATGATATTGGATGATGAGTAAGATCCACTTACACTAAATAAAATATCTTCCCTTAGAAAGAGATATAACCATAGGTGCATGGTGAAGTTCTTCCTTCTCCATAAAAGGATATAAAGGAAGAAACATGTTAATAATCTATGTAAAATATTCAAATATCTCCATGTATGATCTAAGATGTGTTGAGATCTAATCCATGGTACGACTACAAGATGTGACACTATGAAGGCATGTGGAGGAGAGAGAACATGAGGGTTTATATGTATCCCCATCAAATCCAAATAATCTGATGGAACTATAGGAGACTTATCATTAAAGAGGAAAATTGGGTCCTTAATAGTGTCATATACATCCCAAAGGTAAGATTTAATAAACGTATATTAAATGTCATATAAATATAAATCCAATTGAGATATATCTAATAGAAATAAATTATTCTATTGAAAAGAGTTATTGAAAGCCTTTTGAGAAGCAACATTAATCTTAGTAGATGTAGGAAATAGTGGAATCTTGATACAAGTCTCTATAACTCTAGTTTGAGTAAGGACTTGATATCTCAAATAATTAAATTGACCATCCTATAATTTACTCACAATTTTTGTGACTATGAAGAGTTGTAGAAGGGGTATTAGTAGAAAGAATACCTATAATATTGTTTCCAAATTTAGGTGAAGAATGGTCAATTGAGGGATCATCACAAATAGGTAGCCATTATAATAGGTGTCCATGTAACTACTAGAGACTCAACCAAGTGGTAAAATGAACTCCAGGTTCTCTATATGATGTAAGAACTTCTAAAAACAATTGAAAATAGGGTAAACATTGTAATACAAATGTTAACTAAATGGTGTTTAAATTGATTAATATACATGTACTTAAATCATTAAATTGAAACAAAACAAGGATACATATATAAAAATCAATGAAACATAAGATGACACTAGTTTTACATGGAGAAACCATTTTGGAAAAATTACTCTACTAAATAAACCTAAAACATGTACTAAACTCAACAATGTAAGTACATCAAAACAATGCACTTCTTCATTTAGTTTGATACTAATTTTCTAACATAACAATACCTACAAAATTAAGACAATACCTTTATCACATGTCTCTATTATACAAGAAATCAAAACCTAGAAACAACAAATGGTTTTCCAAAATATAAGTTAAAACCATAGACTCAAAACTAGGGGCTTAAGTCCTCATGTACAAATTCAATGCCCCATATTCACTAGTCAAATATCTCAAAATTATGCAATTCCTCTTACACATCTTAAGCATCATAAATTCTTTCATAACCACCACAAATCCAAATTATCCCAATCTTAGGTGATCCACGAGCTTACTAAATCCTTATCATAACACCTAACTAGGGAAGACAATGATAAATAAATAGGTTTAATTAACAATTGGGAAATTCAATCTCTATCCAAATATGACTTCAATGGATGAGATACTAGGTTTGGACTACAACAACATGAAAATCTGAAACTTATATGCAAATATGAAAATTAAGTTGTTTTAATATGGAATTACCATGATTAGGCTCGTCTTCTATACGATAATAAAAATAAGCCACCATAACATTCTTAATAACACCATCTTATGTGAACTAATAATAGTAATTTATAAATAATAACATCACCATAAAATAGAAGTAATGAGGCACAAACCAACAATACAAGATCATCACATAACACAAGATTTATGTGAAAAACCCTTGTGTGAAAAAACTCCACCAAGAAGAGAGGCCAAGTATGCATTTTCTTCAAATAAATGAGATTATAATACTACTTTCATTATCCCTTTTTCCTCCAACATGGAAGCACATGTTGACCTATGAACAACCTCTTTATGTCTCAACCTATCTCTATACTTGCAATGAAACTCTACATTCAATTGTTGCTCATGTTTTCTACATCCAAGAGGCTGAATTTATAGAATTTTGAAGACATCTTAATCCCCAACACAAGGCTCCCTAAGATGGCTCTTCATTCCAAACATCCTCAAACCTTGGAATACCTCAAAATACAGAAGGACACTGGTTTTGGCTCCAATACTTTCCCTCCAACTTGGGCGCCCAAATATGGAAGATAAAAATTACATTAAATGCAATAACTGATGGAATACAAGAGACACTTGTCACCTCATTCCAAGCTCCCACTTGGGGAATCCCAATAGTCACTCATTTGTCCTTTTCCTTATCTTTTATTATCCCATTCAAGGCATCCACATGTGGGGAAAACAATACTAAAATATTTATGTCCACAAGTCACCTTTATAACTGCTAGTGGACCCATCACCTCTTATGAATATATTACAAACAATGGTGAGAATTAATATTACTAAATAATTTTCCAATATACCCCAAGTGCCTAGAGACACTTTCCAAGGATAAGGAACCATGAAATAGGATTTATAATGTGGATGGAACCTTAATCTTAACATTCTCCCACTTTACATCAACATTGTAAATACATCCATAGGAACCACAAATAAGGGAAAAACATCCCTTATCCAATCATGTACAATCTAAATCTTCACCATGCTCTTATGCTCCAACAAGATTCCTGCAAAACCAACCATGATAACCACCACCAAGCAAAAAAATCCACATCCTCCAACATGCCACCTATGGAAGAAAAAGGAACAAACTAAGGTGAAACATATCAAGTGTCATTAAAACCTACACCAATATTTAAATGAACACAAGCATCAAATTCAAATGATAGCAAAGACTCTGAGTGGCTTCTTACTCATACCACTTGGAATAGCAACCACAGTAATTTTCAACTCATCCAAGCTAACCATACCTCAAACTAGGGTATATAAATGTTGAAAACAAGGTGAAGGAAAGTTACAATATGAACTTATGCATGCAAATTCAGATCTGAAAATCAGATTTAAACATGTGATTGCAACACACATCACAATATTACAGAGAAGCTTCAACTTCCTACCATGGATTAAAATTAGCTCAAGAGAAGGGGATTAGAATGCTTTGGTTGGAAGGGGACTCATTGAATGTGATTAAATGTATGAATAAAGTTAGCCCTCCCTCTTGGACTATTAAACATTTAATTCAAGATTCTTTAGCTATCTTGGGTATGCTTGATGATGTTTATGTCTCTCATATCTATTGAGAGGCTAATAATCTTGCTAACTGCATTGCCAATGTGGGTGTGATCGCACCTAGGCATTGGGAATCTAATGATGTCCTCCCTATAGAAATTCTATCCATCGTAAATGAAGAAAAAAGGTCACATGTTCCATGTGTTGGTTGGAGGGGTGTCTAGAATTAATTGCATATTTATTTTGATTAGAAATTTGAGCTAGCCTATTCACCTGGTTCTTGGTGGTAGTGATATGGGAAATCTCTAGAATCTTAGTTTCATGATGCCTATCAGTACTAAAGATGTCAGAGTTACACACTTTGTGGGTGTTTGGCTTCTCCTTATGCTTTGTTGCTTCTTGTTTTCTCTAACGGTTTTCTTTTCTGGGGAAGAAGCTCTGGTTTCCAATGGACAGGTCACGATGGGTGGTGATAGATGTCAAACTGAACCAATAACCTACAAAAATACTATGGCAAGTGGTTTAGTTTGGTAGATTCTAAGGGTGGAGTGATGCCTTATTTGTTGAATCTTCATGGCTTCGACTCCCAGGCATCGCATGATTTTGTAAGTGGCTGGAAGAATAGGGTTATGTGAATTTATGGGATGGAGGTCAACATAACTAAGGAATTAATTACAGAGGTGTTGGGCCTCTCCTCAAAAGGAAGAAAATTCTATAGGGAGAGGTCGACCACTAAAGCTGCCATGGAAAATTTCCTGAAAGATAAAGAGAGGTTGACAATGGGTATGATAGAAATTCCCTGAAACTCATTTGGAGGTATGTGGCTATGGCTGTGATGAGATATTTCATGTTGGATGGTAGGTTTTCAGTGATTTATGGTTACCATTTCATGCTACTTAGTCATTTTAGACATAATAGGGATGTCTCTTTCCCCTATTATCTTTTGCTATCTCTTGAAAATGGTATTCAAGACTACCACAAGAATCCGAACAACCCCTTCTTGCATGAGGAGCTTATGCTCTTGGTAGTTGAACATATTATGGCCAATTGTGTAATTGATACTCCTTAATTACATAAAGGGGTGTAAGATTAAAGATAATCTCTTTGAGCTTGAAACATGGGATAATTTGGAGAGTGACATAAAGGGGAAGATATTTGGTTTGAGTATTTTGAGGACCCCTGGGATGATCCTACTAAATCTTCCAGAAAAAGGACCAAGGAAGAGGACTCCTCCTCTTGGTTGGAGAAATCCTTCACTGATTTGGAAGGAGATGGGGGAGGTGAAGGCTCCTATAAAAAGAAAAAGGCTAGTGTGAAGAAGGCAAAGAAGAAGATTGAATCTCCTTTTTCGAGTGTCATTAAATGTGTGGATTTGGAGAGGGGTGGGGAAGGGATTGTATCATCAAAGAAGAAAAAAATTTCTAGGGAGAAGGAAGAATTTCCTCCCCTACTTGGGGTTAAAAGAAGAATTCAATTAGGGGACAGTGGAATGAAGAAGGTGGGGAAGAATTTTGTGGAAAAAGGGGCCCCTACTGTAGGTAAAGGAAAGGGAAAGATTGGTGAGGATGTAGACGATCTAGTGGATGGTATGGAGTTCATGCTTGAGGAATCGATACAAAGGAAGGACAAATATTTCACTCCTAATAAGGTGATTGAATTGGAGGCCGAGTCTTTAGATGCGAGTAAAGATAAGATTGTCACCTCGGATGGTAATTTTCATTCAGTTGTTGAAGCTCTCTAGTTGATGGATGGAAATGATGCTTATCGCCTTGCAAGGGAGGGGACTAGTAATATTTTGTTGTTGCTGAAATGGATTCTTAATGAAGTTAAGCTTCTTCATTCGAAGATTGATTATGTGGCTCGGCTCAATGTGTCTCTCACTAATAGTAACACTATGGAATATTCAGTGGCCAAAAGGGTTAAAGTGATGCATAATACCCTTGATAGATTTGTGGCTAATGTGGAAAAGCTTAAGGTTGATCATGAAACCAGATTGGTAGCTCTTAAACTAAAGGTGTTGAAGATTCTTGTTGATATTGCTACCCTAGTTTCTGCGAGCAATGTGTCTTTGCATAACAGTGTGGAGGGAGTGATTTTTAATGAAAAATCTAGGAAATGGACTGGTAAGCAACTACTTGATGGGAAGGAGATGCTAGACTTGGAGGATGTAGTCTTATTGGGCAATGTTGAGACTAGTAAATATGATGGACCTTGTATTCAAACTAGAAGCAAAACAAAGAAAGGGGGAATGGTGTCTGTCAAGGATCTTAACGATGTGGTTAAGATGCATGAAAAAGTTATTGCTAGTGATGTGGAGGCAGTGAGAATTCTTAAGAATTTACAATAGTTGCTATCTCTTTTTTGTCTATATTTTTTGTTGTGTTTGTTGATTGTTTGTTGAAGGTTTAGTTGATGGTTGGTCTTTTTCTTAGGGGTTGTGTGGTCTCAATGTTTTTATTTTATTAGCATCTTGCCTTTTTTTTGTATAGGGTTTTAGGGACCCTTCAAAACCTATTTTCCTAATAAAAAATACAGATCACAATATAAAAATCAGCAAACAAAAAGTGACATCAAATTTACATGGAGAAACCCTTTTAGGAAAAAACTCCACACGAGAAAAGAGGGGAAGTATATTACTAATCTTTGAATGTGAGTACACAATAATACACTTCTCTATTGATATCTAATCAACCCGACAACACCCTATTACCTACAAGAACTCAATGTGAAACTACCAGCTCATGGCTCCAATTTATAGAAATTATGGGAGGTAAAACCATGAATCATAAACCAAAATAAGAGGTACAAAACCACTTGCAAAAACTCATGATCCTCTTCTTGGAAATCCAAAAGACATAATAAAATATTAATTGGAAATTCAAGACTCACACATGGGTGCCTAATCCATAGCCTATCCAACTCCTTTCTTTCTAGATGCTTTGATGACCTTTCTGCTCCCTGATGGAACACCAATGAACACTTTTTTCTTCTCCAATCATGGGTACCCCATACAAGACCTTTCATATTCCATTATGGATTCCTAAGAAAGATTCCTTGTCTATATTTGATGTGTAACCTCAACTGAAACTAAATCCTCTCTTAAAATATAATTACAACATGTCAAAATTTAATATTTCTCTCTCATGTCCCCTAGAACACATTCCAAGGAATGTGGAGATACAAATGACATAGGATTACAAGGTTAATGTCACCTTATCCTAACATTCTCCCACTTTACATTATACATTGTAATTACATCCTTTTGATGACAATTTTACTCATAGAAATAGGGAAAATAAATTCTTCATAGATAAACAACAAAGAGCCTATCCTTCTTGAAAGATATGGAACAAAGAAAATCTAAAGGGGGATTCTGATTTAATAGGAAAATATTGGCTCAGTTCAATCCCAAGTCTCCAGTAATTAGGTCTTGATTGTACTAGGTTCGCTCTCAGGTATAATGTGATATTGCTGTTAATCTCAAAGGGAACATGGTTAGTTGAAATCATATATGGAAGGTGAGCACCTAGGAAGCATTAGGTAGCACTAGGCAAATTTGTGAGCCTAGGATGAAATTTTGTGGTTTTAATGCTTTAAGGTCATGTTGACCATTTAGTTTTGAGTTAGAGGTGTTAGAACATGTTAGGAGGAAGGTTGATCAGTAGCTCATGGTAGAATGGATGAGTTTAGCAACTTGTTTCCACTAGGATTCTCTAGGAATTGGAAATAAAGCCCAAAATGTTGCATTTGTGCAATTTTGGCCTAATGTGGTGGTTATGTCCGACCAAGGGGAAAAGTAACCACTTTATGAACCTTTAAAAGGTGGACCTCGACTTGGAATTGAGGTTGGAATCATTGGAGTTTGTAATTAGTTTGAAATCAAGAAAACAATGATATTTTGTGTGTGCATTTCCTGTTTTTGTTCCTGTTTTTGAATTAGTAGATTAATGGATTGATCTTGAAAATTTGTATAGCTTAGAATGTAGTGCAATTGTCTTTCAAGCATTATTTGGAACAGTAGATAGTAGGTTATCCATTTCCAAGATTTCTTGTAAATACCTTGTTCTTTCTTTAATTGTTGTTATGACTGTTAGACTGTGACAAATGGGGTTTTAGCTCACATTACCACTTTATCCAGAGTATGGGCTTGTGGGAAATGTGGCTAAGCTCCATGTCTGTAAATAGGTTAGGGTTAGGGGTCTGTAGGAGTCAAAGTATCATGTATAAATTCTTCTCCTAGGCGAGCTTGACAGTGCCCAGTTAGGAAAGACAGTGTGAACAAAGCACTTGGTTTGCAGGGGTTGACCTTTCCCTGTCAAGTCATAGTGTGGAGAGGCAAATAGATGCCTTGCAAAGGCTTGGCACGAAGGAAGAGGTTTCACCAGCCCATTTGGTGATTGAAATAAGCTAACAGTTCGCTATGTGGTCAGGAAATGGCCTAAAAAGCCCTAATTCTTGAAAAGTGTGGATTATGCCTGTGTACGGACAGTGAGGGTCTATAACCTCAAAAATATTTGAGAGGTAGGAAAATGAACTAGGATACCCAAAGGGAGTTTGGGATGTTCTTTAGAAAGATTGGAGATTAAGCCCATTTTCTCGGAGAAAGAGGCCTAATTGGGGCTCAAGGGCTAGTAGCCTTTCTAACCCTAAATGAGGGTTTGGTGGAAGCGATGGAGAAGTGGAGTTTGGAAGAACCTTTAGTAACCCTAGGAGGATGGTTTGAAGCTAATGAAAACATCTCTACACCCCTGCAGTACCTAGTTGAGTGTTGAGGTAGTGATGGCCTTTAGGGTAGAATTAAAGGCTAAGGAAGAGCTAGAACTAAGGCACCAAATTTGGTTGGCTGATTGTATGGAATGGTAGTAGGGTTGGCAAGATGAACCAGGGGAAACTACATAAACAGTAGGTCCTATAGGTCAAGGTGGTGAAGTGTGACACCATAAGGGTCTTTCCCAAATAAGATCCAAGGCATGGAGCAGTAATTGTTTCCATCCAACCCTAACCCTATCACTTAGTCAATTTATCCACCACAACTAGGATGGTATCATGTTGATTCCTAGACATTGGCAATCCTTGAATAAAGTCCATAGTTATCACTTGCCACTTATATTCTGATACCCTGTGAGGATATAAAAGTCCTACCAGATGTACATGCTTAGCCTTAACTCACTGGCACTCCAAACATCAGGCTATAAATGCAGTAACATCTCTTTTGAGTCCTGGCCAGAAATATAGAGGCTTGAGTCCCTCAACCATTTTAGTCACACCAGGGTGTCCTGAGTATGGCACATTATGGAATTCCTCTAGCACCAACTCTCTCAACCCTGTAGAGTTAGGAATATACATACAACCTTGGAACCTCAAGAGTCCATCAGACTCAAATACATATCCAACAAATCTGCAATTTGAAGGATCCTACTCTAGGGCTTGTTTCACCCTTTCATACTGCTCATCCTCGGATAAAGCCTGAACCACCTGCTCTCTGAAACTAGATTTTATGGTAACCATGGCTGCTAGATGTCTCCTCTTACTTAAGGCATCTACTACCCTATTTTCCTTCCCTTTAATGTACTCAATGCCAAAGTCATATTCACTCAGAAATTCCAACCATCGCCTCTGATGAGCATTTAGGTTGGGTTGAGTAAAGATGTACTGTAATCCCGCATGATCAGTTTTTAATTCAAATGGCTTACCCAAGAGATAGTGTCTCCACATCTGAAGGGTATGAACTATGGTTGCCAACTCTAAATCATGTGGTGCATAATTTAACTCATGTTGCTTCAACTTTCTCGATTCATATGCCACCACTTGTCCTTCCTGCATGAGAA
>VDFB02333814.1:0-66600 GCA_007258455.2 Sequoia sempervirens | reverse complement strand
CCACCCAAAAAGTGGATGCCCAAAAGGAATATTCCCTTGAGATGCTCTATAACCGTCACCATAGTGGGTCCACCTCTATGAATGCAATTACAATTTGTCATAGGAAAGTAAATAATAAATATTTTGCCCCTCATGTCCTCTAGGACATTTTCCAAAGAACATGGAGACACATAAAAACAACTTAGGATAGCAATTATAATGTCACCTATCCTAACAAATTCAACTTAGGACAATACCAAATCTCATTCCCAAGGATTGTCACCAACTAAGCACCTCAATAGATTGTCCAAGCTTCTATTCACTACCTATATTTGACCATTGCTTTGGAGTGGTACATTGAATTGTATCATAGCCTATTATCCAATCTTTCCCACAAGGTTCTCCAAAAGTGGGTTAAGGATTTAGTGTCACTATAATTGGTAATGGTTTTTTGAATACTACACAATTACAATACTTCCATAGAGAAAAAATGTGTAGCTTGACTTGCATCATTTATCTTCTTACAAGTTGTGATGTTGGCCATTTTAGAAAATTGGTCCACCACTACAAGGTTCTCCAAAAGCGGGTTAAGGATTTAGTGTCACTATAATTGGTAATAATATTTGGAAATATTAGTCTGGGGTTCCTTTGGAATATGTAGACATATAGGAATGCATTTGGAACATTCTACAAGCAATCACAATTGTTATATTTGGTCAAAATAATTTTTTACTCATTAATCCGAAGGTCCCATCTCTTCTAAAGCATTTTCTCTACCCACTTAAGTGCATCTCTGTCACTAATTTTTCTCTCCTTGAAATGAATTCATACTTGCATAATCTTGACCACTCAGCATTGCTTAAGTTCTACCAAGAGATGAATCATCTACCTATTAACCCTTAATTTTTTCAAATCCAACCAACTCATTACTCATTACAATTAGGATAAAATGTATTCTACTTAGTGCATCAACCACTACATTGGTTTTACCACTCCTGCACCGTACAACAAATTTATATGCCTACAAAAATAAAGCCTGTTTGGCATGTTTGTGGGATAGCTTACCTTGGGAATTTATGTACTTCAAGGCTTGATTGTTGGCCATCAAAATGGATTCCCTATGTAGAAGATAATGCCTCCTATTAGAGTAATCATACATTAGCTAATATTTAATTAATTATTAGTTTAATTTATTCTCATGCACTTAAGCTAAAATTAGGAGTGCTTTTATTCTTTTATTAGTTGAGATATTATTAGGTCATTTTGTCTCATTGCATGAGATGTTGACACTTGTCATGATCTAGTCCCTTTTTCATTTAGGGTTTGCTCTTATAAGTGTTCAACCCTCATTGTATTATCCCTTGAGATTCTGGAGATTCATTGTTGTAGCTTTTTATTGTTGAGGATATTGCATATTATTGTTTGTAGCTCTCTTGTGTGGAAGATGTTTTTGTTCATTGCTTGATCCCGTGGCTCATGTTTATTCACAATTATAACATTGTATCAAGCATAGATTCAATAAACCCCTTCTCAATTTTTGAGTTTTTTCTTCAGCAAGGGTTATAGGCTTTAGATCTGGAATCTCCATTACTTTTTTTGCAGTTTTTAGAGTTGGTCCTTTTTAGGTGGATTTTGGTGCAAAAAGGACCTCAATGTTGCATTCAAGAGGTTGATTCGACAAATTTTGACTATAAATTCGCCTATATTTCCCATCAAGAGCTTTTGAGGAAATTTTTTTGTACATGGGCTTGTACGACCCCTGTACGACCTGTGCATGACTTTCAAAAAAATTTAAAAAGGAGGTCCAATTTTTTTTTAATTTTCTTTATTTAGAAATCTCAAAAAACATATATAAAAGGGTCTTTTTTGGAAAAAGTTGGGTTTTTTTTTTGTGTTTTAGGGTTTGCAAGAGAGTCCAGTTATTTGTGAACTGAAAAAAAACTTAAATTAGATGTCAACTCTCCCTTTGGAATAGGAAGAGAATTGAGTTTCTAAAACAAAAAATAATAACCATCAAAATTGGAGTATAGAAATCAAACAAGGACTTTGTACTGAACCAAGATTAATTGTTATAATAGAAAATGTGCCCAAACGAAGCAGTTTCTATTATAATTCTCATTCCTCTTGGGAACAAACTTCTTCTCCTACCTGTCTTATCAAAAGATAAGAATGATACTTGGTTATCCACAATTTGATTCTTAAATGATCGCCTCCATCTTCTTTTGAAAGTGATTGCATTGCAAGATATTGACTCCTTTGTATTGAACTATCATCCTTATGCTATGGGTTGAGAAGCCTATTGTTGCGGGTTGACAGGTTTCTTGCTACAAATTTTAAGTCTTTATTTTTCAAGGAATTTTCATTGCTAACAGCTATAATTAAACATAAAATCCTACTAAATTCATGAACATTCATAACTCATACACATATCTATTAATATAATATGGTTCAACTTCAAATGCTTTAAATTGCTTAAAGTTATATGAAAGATATGGTAATGTCTTTAGAATTTAGCGGAAAATAAAGATAAAAGTATGTGACTTAAGTAAGGAAACATATCTATTATCATGAATCATCACACACTATGATATAAAGTTCCATGGGGGCGGGTGGTTGTGTAGGCCTATTGTTTTTCCATCACACTTTTGTCAAGTGAGTTTCCTTTCCATGACAACATCGAATCCCAATTATTCTTGCCTCATGCATGTGTGCCCCGGTTTGTACACCCTTTTATTTGTAGGTACTCTTTTGTGCATGTTCAAATGTTCTTGGTTCTCTTATATGCACTTCTTGGTTTCACATAGTTTTAGTTTATTTGTCTTGGCTCTATTGGCAGTTGTTGTCATTGATGTCAACACTTGAAGAGATTGTTGGTAGTTGTTGTCATTGCTAATTGTTTGTTTTCTTTGGTGTCAACACTTGATGAAGATTTATATATGTTGGGAAATGGTTGATGAGTTTGTTGTCAGTGGCTGATGACAACACTTGATGAATTGTTTGTGGTTGTCATTGTTGTCTGCACTTGAGAAGTGAGGAAGATTGTTGGCATTGATTGTCATTGTTGAAAACATTTAGTTTGGGCCAACATTGATATATGGTGTTGTTGTTGAAGTTCATGGTTGGATGTCATGCCTTGTCTGATGATAATCAAAGAAGTATTGAGTATAGTTGATGTCAGTAGAGTTGATCTCATAATGATATATTAAGATGAGGATTATAAGTGTTGCTGATAGTGGAGAGATGTTGTTGAAGGTCTATAGTATGTCTTATGCTCTCTCCTGATGTTCTTGAGGTAGCATGTGTTGCTGAAAGAAAGTTATGGCCTCCGCAAGTTGGTTAAGTGTTTTTGGTTCAAGAAGTTTTTGAAGTCTACTTGGGAGAATGCTTTGCATTCCTCTGCTCTCGAAGGTATGGTCTTGTGGTTTGGGATTCAAAGTTAGTGTTATGTGGATGTTGCACTCCTATCCTTTTAGGTCATTAGTGTTTCCATGGAGATTTTTGTAAATTACAAAAGGTTGGCAGTGTTGTTGTATGTCTAGACTGGTCCGAAAAAATGCTGTACATTGATGTCTTTTCTCTTGTGGCTTGGTGAATGTGTTCTCAATGTTTGTACAGTATCTTAGTTCTAATTTCATGTGTTGAAATGGTTGTAAGTTGATTTTTTAATGTTATATCCTCTGGTTATGTATCATGTGCTTCCTGAATAAAGTATTATGTTCCTATTTGGTTTGTGGTGGCTATTGATGGCATGCCAATATGAAAGAAGTTTCTAGAAATGTTGTTGGATGTTCATTGATGGCATGCCAATATGAAAGAAGTTTCTAGAAATTTTGTTGGATGTTCATGGAACATGCCCATGTGATCCATGTTAAAATCTAAACCAAAATTTTGCTTCACTACATTTTGCTTAATTGAGTCTTAATCTTGTTAAAGTGTTGTCAAATGGTCGTTTTTGGGGTTTTAAAATATGGAGTTGGTGTCAGTGTCATGTCAGTCTGTTACCGAAGAGATTTGAGAAAAGTGAAAATTTGAACGGAAATCATCAAAATTTTCTATCTCTGGAGAAGGGAGCACATTTTCAAATGGGCGCCCTATCTTTTAGGGGCTCAGATCCTGTTTTTAGGGTTTGTCACCTCCAGCAGACATTTGTCCAACATCACGTCAGCTTCGCAATGAACTATCAAGCTTGTCAAATGGACCGCTTCGAGCAAGTTACTTGGGTTAAACAAAACGAGGCTTAAAGCAGAATTGGGTTGACTGTGAAAAGCGCAGCCTTCTCGTAGCCTCTTTTGGTGAGGTGCCAAATGGTGGTTTTGGCTAAAATGCCACCCAAGATGTTTATCTCTACATTTGTTCGAAGCTTCGCGACGATCCGCTGGGTGAATCCGAAAGGCCGGGCGCTCAACCCGAGGCTGAATATGGGGTCAAATCTTAGTCAAACGCCAAAGGAAAAAGCAAAATAGTTATTAATTTGCAAAGGCACCTAAGCTTTTCAAGCCTTTAATGCTTTTCCGGGATGATTTCAGACGCTCAATATGTCCGTTACTTTCGCCTCGTATTCGCCTCGCTGACGTAAGATGTCTTGTAGCAGCCTTTGCAGCGGGAGTTTTTATATTATTTTTGTCATTTCCTAAAATGGCTAAGTCCGAGGAAAAAGAGCAACTTTTCAAAAGGCTTGTTTTTCCACCCTTCTCGACGCTAAGCTTTTGGGAAATGTAACACCTTTACAGCTTGTTATGCGTAATGATGTCGTACTATGCATGGAACTCCGAAGTTCCACCTCAGTTGTTAAAATAGAAGCTATGAAGGATTTATTTTTCCTTCGCTCTCATATACATAAGTCAATTTGACTAAGTTCGAGAAAAGCCAGCAAAATTTTTCAAAAGGCTTTGGATTTTGAGCCTTCAAATGCCGCTTTATGACGTGAGTAGCCCGATATCTTTGATTAGTTTTACTTTAGCCTGCGGATGCAATCTATCACACCTGAGAAGTCAACAACCAAAGGTCGAGGATGAAATCAGAGGTCCCGATGAGTAATTTTGAGCTTAAATTTTCATGAAATTTGGCTAAGTCTGGAATTCGCTTAAGAGTTCAAAGTTGAATTTTCGAAAGTGAGTTGAATGGACGCCTTAACTGGAGTTCTGACTGCAGTTAGACTGAACGATTTCTGGGTTGTCATCTTCAGTTCGTTTATTGGCATGTGGAGTGATCTTTCAGTTCGCATGTCGAGTTAACTAGTTTGCATGTTCAGTTAACTATCTTGCATGTTGAGTTAACTTGTTTGTATGTTCACTTAACTGAAGATTATTCTTGCATGTCAACTGAAGTTTACATGCATGGCGAATTTGGTTGCAATTGTGAAGATTTAGTGTGAAGATGGCGCTTCATTGAGTGTCAACTGAAGTTTAAAAGGGACGAATTGAAAGATGAAGCATAAGTTTAGTGAAGTATGGCGCATGAAGTTGTTAACTTCAGTCATGAAAAGGGTCGCCATATTTAGTGAAGCATAGTTTTGTGAAGCTACGCACTTTTCAAGGAATAATAACTTTAGTTCCGAAAGGGTTGTTATTTTTAGAATTATATTGAAGCATAAGTGTGAAGTTGGCGCATTTTTGAAGGCCAACTGAAGATTGAAAAGGGTCGCTATTTTTAGAATTGTTTAAAGCATGAAATTGGCGAATTCTTTTCAACAAAGATTGTCAACTGAAGTTCTCAAAAGGGACGCTTTAGTTCTAAATTGTGAATTTAAAGCAAGTGTGAAGATGGCGAATTCAACAAGAATTGTCAACTAAAGTCAAATTCGCATGAATTTGTTAACTGAAGATTGAAAAGGGAAAACCCTAAAGCATGGTGCTTTATTTAGCTTATCTTTGTTTCAGTTAACTAAGTTGGGGTCCAATCACAAGCCAAGCGCACTTTTCATGGATTTGATGCTTTATGCGAATTTCAAAGATGAAAGCTTATTTATTTCAGCCTTGGCGTCCATTATTTCTTCATTTCAAACTTCGAAGTTTATATTCTTCTTGAGCGACCAGCAAGCTAAAGGTGCTACAGGTGTTAGAATTCAGCGTTCTTCGTAGCAACGAATTCAGATTGTGCAGAGGAAGAAGATTCCAGACTTTATTTTCACTTTGCATGCAGGTTTTACCAAGTTCCAGAGAAGAGGTTGGCTGATTTTTCAGAAGCAGGACAAGCAAAACTTTCTATCTTCTGTCTTATTTCTTCTATTTCTCACCTTAGGTACTTTCTTCGCATGTCAAAGAAATTCAGCGTGTTTTCAGAATTTGATCATCTGGGTTTGCATATTTCAGCGTTTGCAGCAAAACCCACTTCTTAGATTTTTTCGAGAAAATCGCCCTGTAGTCTTCATTCTGAAGCTCTGTGCTTTTTTTCCGAGAATTTCTTTGCATGTGGGCCAAAATCACATCTTTTTGAAAAGCAAATCATCTGGGTTTGTTCAGAATTCCGTTGTGCACAAAACCCATGTTCCAGATTTTCTCAAGAAAAATTGCCCCGAGAAGCTTTAGAACCCCTGCAGTTCTCGACTGAAGAGTCTTTGCATGTCAAGCTAAACGGCGTTTTTTCACAATTTTGACGTTGTGGGTTGTCTTAGAATCATTTTCCGGACAAAACCCATGTCTCAGAATTTTTGGTGAAAATTATCCTCCGACAGGTTATTTTTAGCCTCACCAGGAGCCATTTTAGCTTTCCGGAGAAAGTTGTCAGAAGATAGCCGTGTTCACAGTCAATGGGCAAGTTTTTCAGAAGGCGGTTCAACTAGACCGAATTCAAGACCAAATCGGTCTTAATTTAGGTTTTCATCAGAGTAGCTGACAAAGAAGCGTTAAGTTGCAAAAGGAACAGAGATCACTTCATTTACAAAGCCGCCAAAGTCACTCAGATCCTGTGCCATTATCTTCGTGAAAATGGTATCTACGCTGATCTCAAGGTTGTACAAACTGAGTTTCAGAAGCATGTTTGTGATATCTCGATGCAGATTTTAGATCACATTTCAATAATTTCAGCCAGTTTCAGAAAGGCGACTCAAGATGTTAAAGATGGCATGCATACAGTCAAAGTAGGCGACCAAGAATTGAAGAGACAAATTATTGCTTTAGACAGTATCAAAGTGCCAGAAGACAGAGAGATCGATGAGTTCTTGGTTGAAGTGTTAGACCGAGTTGACATGGAGTGATCTGCCAGTTGGAAGTGCAGTTAATTTCGAGGGTTGAGTCATGAGCAGCAGCTTAACTCTGACTTTAGCTTCACTACTTGCCGAATTTAACACATGCTTATCTCATCCTTGGAATTATCAACACAGAGTTAGGTTAGGGTTTCCACTAACCCAGGTAGTGTCCAAGAACTTTGCTTTAAATAAGGACGCATGCTTGCACATGGTCCATTTAGGTTAGATGTACCGCTAACTGATGGTAGCTTCCAGCTTAACTATAGTTTACTTCCATTAGGTTTAATAATTAATCTTGCATGCATTGCAGAACTGTAGATGACTCAAGGTGATTTTAGGGTTACCTACACCTTGATGTATATAAATAAGAGCTTTTGCTCATTTGTAATTAACTTTTGCTTGAGAGAGAAATATATGCTGCGCCTACCTTGCCCTCAATATTGCTCTTTTGGTATTTGTTCATGTGTCTTCACTATTGCGATTAATTGTTATGCCACATAGGGTTTCAAGAGATTGTAATGGTGAATTCTTTCTGTCTTGTGAATCTTTTATTGTTATGATTAAGCGTTATGCCACATAGGGTTTCGTAAGATTGTGATGATAAAAGCGTTTTGTGAAGTCCTTACTATGTTGATCAAGTGTTATGCCACATAGGGTTTCATAAGATTATCATGGTAAATCTTCTCATAGTTTAGATAAATCTGTTTTGTGAATTCTTTTGTCATTATGATCAAGTGTTATGCCACACAGGGTTTCATAAAGATCTTGATGATAAAAGCCGTTAGTAAGTCTTCTTCGGTTTCATGTTGGAGTGAGTTATGTAGCTAGTATTTGTTCCTAGACGTACTAGGAAGATACAACGACTAGTTACCCATGCATTTCAGTGATATGGAGCATTTACCATATGGACATTCTTGCATTAAGGTATTTTTGGAGATGACCTTCCGTTTTCACTTGATCATTGTTCTTCAGACCATTGGTACCTATATTTTCATCTCACATCTTGCATGTTGAGTAGTTTCGTTGGGGTCTCTCATGTAGATTCATGTTCCATCTATATCTTTGATTTTCAAATGTTTACCTTTGTTTTCCATCTGATTCAAGTAGTATCGTTGAGAGCACTCATGCATATTCTTCTCTTCTTGATCCAGATCATCATTTGTTTAAGAGGTTCTTCACTTCAACATTATGGAAATAATCATTTGACATTTCTCTACAGGTTTTTTGTGCTTCAAAGATGTTCTTTGTGTTCCTATTCCTTTTGGCACATGTTTTGGAGGCTTTTCAGTCCTTCACTCGCCTTTGTCTCTTTTGGAGAGGAGTTTTTCCCATGAGATCTTCTCCTTTTCTCCATTTGTGAGAGGTTAGATTGTTTGTACATGGGTACCTCACCAAGCCTTGTTTACCAAGACCCATCATGCATTCTCTTTTTAGGGTTTTTAACTACTCCCTAAGTTCATCTTAAGAGGGTGTTAGAGTAATCATATATTGGTTAATAATTAATTAATTATTAGCCTAATTTATTCTCATGCACTTAAGCTAACTTAGGAGTGTTTTTATTCTTTTATTAGTTGAGCCATTATTAGGTCATTCTATCTCATTGCATGAGATGTTGACACTTTCCATGCTCTAATCCATTTCTCTTTTAGGGTTTTCTCTTATAAGCACTCAACCCTCATTGTATTTTCCCTTAAGATTCTCTCTTGAGATTATGGAGATTCATTGTTGTAGCTTTTTCTTGTTGAGGATATTGCATATTATTGTTCACAACCCTCTTGTGTGGAAGGTTTTTTTATTCGTTGTTTGATCCTTTGGCTTTTGTTTACTCACAATTCTAACAGCTCCAATATTTTAGTATTTGTATAACAACACAAAATTTGTTATCATTAAGTACTATTTTTTTTCTTCATTTACTTTTCACTAAAAAAAGCCATAGGTTTACCTTGTCTTAAAACTCCTTTGACAGCTACCTTTGAAGCATCACACTCAATTGTAGAAAGTTTCTTAAAATTTGGTATAGCAAAAGTTAGATCTTCAATTATCCTTCTTTTGAGCCATGTAAAGCTAATTTCAATTGCCTTTATCCAAGTAAAAACTTTCCTTGTTTTGAAATTAGTTAAGGGTGAACCTATACCATTGAAATTCATAATGAACCTCTTACAAAAATTTACCATCACATGGAATATCCCTATCTTTGTGATACTTAGTAGGCCATTAAAAAATTTCCTCTTTTTCTAGATCTATGCTCATTCCATCAACTAAAATAATACTACCCAAGAATACCAAAATTTCCTTTCAAAGCTCACTCTTTTTAGGGTTGATAAACAACCAATTTGCTTTAAGCATGTCAAGAATTGATCTCAAATGATCCTATAAATTTTGAATAAAAATCAAGATACCATAAAATAAACTATGACAATTTTTTTAATGTGTAGTCAAGATAGCTAGAACATTAGACAAGTTAAATTGCATCATCGCCCACTCATATAAAGGATAACTGGTTTTGAAGGAATTCTTCTACTCATCACCTTCATGAATTTGAATATGATGGTATCCACTTCTAAGGTCAATATTGTAGAAGATCTTGGCACTTGATAAGTAATCTAGCAAGTAATCCATTCCTAGTAATGGATGTAGGTACTTCATAATGATTTTTTCATCATCCTCTAAAATCCATACATAATGTTCATTTCTCTTCTTTCTTGGGGAGAGTAGAGTATGTGTGGCACAGTCTCATGCTTTCCTTTACAAATCCATTTTCTAATATTAGTAGTCTCCCACCTCATTTTTTTCAATTTCTAGAGGAATTTACTTATAAGAAAACTAATTTGGGACTTCAGCTCTAGGAATTAGATCAATTTGTTGTATACTACCTCTTGAAGGAGGCAAACATGTTGGTATGTTGGATGGTGTCAAGTTTGAATATTGGCTCAACAATTTTTGCACCTCCAATGTGACTGCTTGCTAGTTTGATTTCTCTTCTCTTCTAGGGATAATAGATAGTGAGTCTCACCCTTGGAATTTTTGAAAATATCACTATAAACCATTATAAAAATATAGAGCTTCTATTTTAGTTGATCCTTCTCCTTTAACAGGCTTCCAAATATATATATTTTTGATACGTAACGTTTATATATTTTATTAAAAGTATTAAAAGTTGCCATACAGAACGTCTGCTATGCAGGAAACATCAACCAAACTACCAGAATATCACCAAAACCTTTACCAAACCAGGAAACACTAAAAAACTAGAGCAAAATTGGCAACCACCCTGCCAAATACAAAAACCAGAACCAAAACAACAACCAAAAAATAAGTGAAAATTCAGACATAGAGGCCGAACCTCAAAGAAACCCATTTAAGTTTGCAAAAGAAGAAAAATATTCTATCCATTCCAAGCCTTCCTCCACCACCAACCCTAGCTTACATTTCAGGAGCTCTATTGCCATTGCCAAGATCATCCGGTGTCGCATAAGCTCGACCCCCTTCAAATCCAGGAGAAAGGGGAAGACCTTCACTGCCTCATCCATCTTCCACAGTAGCTCCATATCAGAGGGACGCGAGATCCCTTTGCCAACAAAGGCCGCTTTCAGAGTCTCCTCAAGGCCACCCAACAAATCACCACGAAATAGGTTCACCAACAATTCTCTGGCATCCGACTTGGACACTTCAACGTCTAAAATAGTAGCCAAGAACCATGGGGATATGTATGCATTATCCCTTGCATATTCCTTCCTAGCCAAGTGACCATTCCCTAACACCATTTTCATCGCTGCCAAGACCAGGGGATCACTGTCGAGCAAAATGCGTTTAAGCCTTTGATATGTGATTTCCTTGAAAGCGGCTTGCCTCTCCGTCACCAACAGAGAAATGAGAGTGTCCTCACTGAAATATTCCAGCGCCTCCACGAAGACTATGATTATGAATTTGGAAAAGCTTGGCTTTTCCATTATCGCCGCCCCAATCGTCAAACCACACCTGCAAGAAAGCAACCAACAAAAAACAATATTTTGAAAACCATACAAATGATCTGCCAACACCCACAAACATTAATAAAGCCCATGACAAACATGCCAAACCCAAAACACACGAGTGAGGAATAATGGCGATGCAAGGCAATCTATCCTTGCATGATATTTTCTTCCTCCAAAATTGAGCTTTAACCAAGAAACCACCTCGAAATGATGACCGACTGCTAGCAAGCCACTATGCATGATTTCACCATATACTTCGTACCCTGAGAGCCTCACCAATTTGAAAGGCCAAAGATTTTTACCAGAACGGTGACCACTCCCATAAATGATCCCTGATAAAGCTGACTCATGCCCCTCTAAAGCCCCTCCACCGACGTGGAGGGGTGCCTGCCCAACCACCCACATAAATTATGCTAAAATTTTGTTAATAATCTTCTTGTCTAGACCTACCATGCCCAAATTAGACAACATATCCACTTCTTTGTTCCGTTCCCAGAATATATGATTAAACATTACCTGTTCGAAACTACCTATCCATTCCAACGCAACCTCCAACTTTTGCCCCAATTTCCAATTCCAAATTTTCCTTGAACGTAAGGCATTGATTACAAGTGAAGAATCTCCTTCAATCACTACCTTAGATGCCTTTAAATATCAAAAAAGATTTAAGCCCAAAAGAAGAGCTTGAAACTTTGCATCATTATTAGTCCCTTCTGGGAGTGAAGCCGCTAGCGAACCTAACACTTCCCCTTGACTGTCTCTCACAATGCAACCTACGCCAGAGGGGTTTGGATTTCCTTTCAAAGCCCCATCGAAGTTCAACTTAACCTAGCCCGATTCAAGGGGTCTCCATACTATTGTGTTGTGATTTTTATACCAGTCCAGACCACCCTTGCCCACAAAAGCTGGGACCTTTAAACCCAGCCAATTCTTTAAAATTAAAGAGTCCTAAACTGTGAAATTCTTTGCTTTGAGTTTTTTCTCTTCTAGCCTTGCATTAAAGCATTCAACAATGCTTGCCTCAATTTTGTACTATAGACGAGGAATGGATAATTCCTTTTCCTAAAATATTCTCCTATTTCTTTCTTTCCACACTTCCCAAAGAACAATCGAAGGGCTTATTAACCAAATATCCCCTAAAAGGGAATTATTCAATGGCGCTGGCCATGAATTCAACTAGTCTAGCAAGTAACTCGAAAGCACTATTTTCCAATGTAGTTTGGAAAGCAACCATTTCCAAGTAGCCTGAGCAAATTCACAATTAAGAAGCAAGTGATTTTCTGATTCCTCATTGTTTTGGCACAAAGGACATCTTGAGGGACCCAAAAAACCCAACCTTGCGAATTTTTCACCTATCAAAATCCTTCCTTGAGCCGCTTCCCAAGTGAAAATACCAGCCTTGGGTAGGCATGCC
This sequence comes from Sequoia sempervirens, assembly GCA_007258455.2. Taxonomy (NCBI): domain Eukaryota; kingdom Viridiplantae; phylum Streptophyta; class Pinopsida; order Cupressales; family Cupressaceae; genus Sequoia; species Sequoia sempervirens. Next base: position 54,047 of record VDFB02333814.1, on the reverse strand, counting down.
TTATTCCAACACAGTTTACTCGGGAGAGTTGATTCCAACTGATTCGAGGAGGCCAAAATTGCATATCCTGCCTTTGTTGAGTAATCCCTCGTAGTCAACGGATTCCAATGAATCCAATCCCTACCTCCTCTCTTCCACACTCGCCTCTGCTTCTCGAGCTTCCAAACCCAACTAACCAAGAGACTTCCAATGATGGAACCCATCTTGAACACCAGGTTGATCAACAAAGTAATCCTTAACCTTATCACCCCAAAACAGTTTGTCTTTTGCTTTTACACGAGATAGTAAGGGGTCATCACCAAGAATGGGAAACCCTTCCCATGAATCCTCCCAAAAAAGTGCATCTTCCCCACTTTTGACCTCCCAAGTTATATAGTCTATAATGAGTTCTCTGGAGCTTTTAATAAAATTCCAGATCTGTGAGCCATTTGGGAGAGACTTGGCTTTCAAGAAACTAAATTCCTCGTTAACTAGATACTTGGCTTTAATAATTTTGACCCATTTCAGCTCCAAGTGGGAGTGAATGTTCCAGGCCAATTTTGCTTTGAGAGCCTTATTTTGCAGCAACAAATTTTTCAGGCTCGACCCATCTTTTTCCTTATTTTCACATACTTTCTACCACTTGATTAAAGGAAACTTCCTTTGCTCACCATTCCCACTCCAAAAGAAGTCTTTCATTGATCTATTAATAGCCTTACTAGTGCCTGCCAAAATCTGAAGACAAGACATCATATAAATAGGTAATTCACTGAACACTTGGATTTTGCACCCTGTTGAATGTGAAATTCAACAATCCAGTGTAACATGGGAATGATCTCTTTAAAATATGAAATTTTAATAAGACCAAACCTCTAGGAAAGGTCGGATTCCTCGTTGGTAATATCACCTAAACTATTAACTTAATGGGAAAAGGGTAAGGATAAACTAAAATGAAATACTTAAAACATAAATCTAACTCTACGGTGATTTACCAATTTGATAAGAGTTATGAATACTCAGACTGTCATACACTTGAACGATGATAACTGACATTGAAATGGACAAAATGTTGCTATAAGTTTATGCATAAATATTTTGTAGAAAGGTTTAACCTGCATACACTTTCAAGAAGGAATGATAACTTTCACAATTTGAAAAATTATACACAACTTTGAAACACAACCTACAACCTGCATAGCCATACTTTTGCAGAAAAGGCACAATACATGAGACAAAGCTAAAAGAAAAGAAAATTTTACAAGAAGCTTGATCAATCACTTGATGGAACACAATTTTGCAAGAACAAAGAAGGAAAATAATATAATCAGAGGCATCCAAGGTATCCACTGTATATCATACTCCAAAATACTGAGTTACAATTAATAAAAATCTAAGAAAGGATTGTAGGAATCACTAACTCCCAAAACTGCATAATGAGAACTAACTCTACAATGAGTAGCAAATGTGACTAAGTACCCAAGCTCCAATAGAAAAGGTTCTAGAAAAACCTTGGGTCAGATGCAACAAACAGGCCTAGAATCTAGCCCTCCAATCCACTCAAAAATAGCCAATGTTAGATGAAAAAGTCATGCAAGACTTACTCCAACCATAAACACCCTAAAAATGCTCCAAAAGGCCTATATTCCTTCAATGAAGTAATGAATCACCCTATCCTTCCTCCACATGTTTGCAAACAAAAATCCAACTTCCCCTTGTCAATAGCATGCCATTAATGCAAACACATCCCTATTTTATGACTTGGTCATATTGTCATATCCTCTTCATACATTGGAAACCTCCATTACCCTTGCATTTAAAAGAACACAAGTCTAAATGATTTATAAGGAATCATTAAGACTTAGTGCTTTACATTTTTTAGATATAATGCAAAGGAAAAAATAAAATAAACATGTCTTTTAAAAGACTTACACCATATAAAATTAGTAAAGCAAAGGCATAACCCACAACTTTATTAATTTCATTGCATTTGTGTTAAAGAAAAAATGGCAAAATGCCAAGTTCCATATTGGCCATAAAGATAGGGTAAAAACCCTAAAGAAAAAGAGACGAGCCATACTTTTCAAAGGTATTTCATCTTTTACCAAGCCCTAAGAGGAAAACAGTGCCGCCATAAGGTTCCATGGAGACTCATGGTGGATTTATGTAGATTGTAGAGGCATTTTTTCTTGTGAACTTTTCCAGCTTAAAAGCATAAGACTTACATTTCTTCCAATCTCTCCCTGGTAAGCCATTTTAGAAGGTAATATTGAAATAAAAGTTCTTTATTGATGATTTTGGGCCTTACAGTCCGCGGCATGTAAACATTTCCTCACCCATTCTGTATGTTTGTTTTTTCTATGATTTTTCCAATGGAATCCTTACCTTATTTAGGGTTTACATTTTTAAACTTTCTGGAGGTGCTTTCATTCAAAGAATGATGTAGATACTCAATCTCTCCTCAGTTTACCATGCATTATGTGCTTAACTCAAATCCCCATTTGAGCAAGGGTTCTCCTCTGTCAATACACAAAGAAATAAAAGTATTTATGTTGTTTTCCATACACACGCCTGTAGATTTAGACATTTGAATAAATAAATGATGAATTTTGGGTCGCGGCCATACTAAGGGTTTCAAATGTTGGTTTCTGTCAGGCCACTCTAGTTTTCAATCGGTAATTCCTATGCTTCTTTTTTTGAAAAAAATCCTCTGGCTGCGACCTATGATATTGCATTCCTGAAGATTTATGGCACCTCTTAGCTCTATAAACCAGGACCACAAACCTTTGTGTAAGCCTTCTGGAAATATCCTCCTCATTTTATTTCATTATTGTGCATTTTTTACAAACTCGAGGGCTCCTTTATTTTATTAATTTTCTACAGAAGAAACCTTGTAACCCCATGATTCTGTTTATAGATGCCCTTATATCTGTGATTTCTTGTGAAAAGGAATAACTGCACTCATGTATCCTCTACAGAATAGAAGACTTTACTTATTTCCTTTTCAAATTTTAGTCAACACTTGGAGTCCTCTGTTAATTCCCATTTTTCTATGCCTCGGCATTATGTTTCTGTCCATGTATGGCTACTCATTTGGCTCACAGTTGTATTACAATTTCATCTAGCTTATGTACCCCTGTTGTGTTCTTGTTCAAAATTGATCTCTATTTCAAGCTTTGGAACTTCGGTTGCCTTCACACTCTAGCTTAGTTTTAAGACTTTCATGGCTCACTTTACACTTACTTCTGAGATCTTATGGGCATGGTTTAGAAAATTTCCTGAGTTCACTGTTGAACACATGTTGAGATTCATATTCTTGTGCATTTGTATTCTTTCTGCTACTAGTTATTGCTCATACAGGATCCTTGTTGAAACAAATGCTCTTTCTGAGAATAAAACAATGATCTTCATTTTTTGCCTTTAGCGCATGAACATAAACCATATTGGCGAACCACTTAGCTATTCATTTGCCCCAATGTGCATACTCTTGGGATGTCAAATATAATATTCTTCTTTAATAAATTGATGAACCATGATTCATATTACTGAAACTTCATTGATTCCCTTCGTTATAAACATGTTGTCTCCTTTTGTGAGATAATCACTGCTTCAGATTACGCACCTTGCTGTCTTTATGCACAAAGAACCTGGAAGTATGTGAACTTTTGGAAGTACTCTTGAGAGTTGTTGTTTTCGAAGAACATTGTATACTTTCTGCATTATGATGTGAAATAATCATGATTGATATTAACTGTCTTGCACTGTAATCTCATGCACTTAGAGTATTCATAAAAAATGTGCATAAATTAAAGTGATGTAAACATTACTATGAGTTGGGATCAACCCTTCTGGGAGACACATTTCCTCCACTCATTGATCAGAAAAATGACTGCACCTATTGCTGCACATAGAACAAACGAGTTATAAAAAATACATACTTTGATGCAATATCGTGATGGCTTCAGTGTTTTCTTACAACTCAACATATGGATGCTCTTATTTAATGTACATTGAGACTAAGTTATGGATGGATAGGTACATGTTCATATATGTAGAATGACCTTTCATTGCTTAGAACATAGTTCTAACCTCATTTCCTATCATCTTATGCAGGAAACCATATCATTCAGGACTAGGAGGAGCTACGAGGAGCAAGGAAAAAACAAAAGAAACTGGACTAGCCAACAAGAACCAGTCATTCAGGAAATGACTGGTTACTCTCCCTATATGTTTTCTTTGTAAACATATACTTATTCATGTGTAATTTAGCCTTGATGTATATTAAATAATCAAAGTCAAATTTCACAGCTTGTGTGAAACATATGTAAATGATTACATTCAATAAAGATTACATTCTCAGAAAAGATTTGTACAATCTTTTATGTTTCATTCACTTGTATGAATGTCATAATTTTATATTCTTGTAATCTTGTAAAGTTATTTCATTTGTATAACTGAATGTAACATAGGAGGTAAAAGTAAATGTGCCATTGAATCTGAAACATAGATTGCTCTTCCTGATTGAGCATGTAGGTAAAAATCTGGTAATGCAACAACAGATTTGAGCATAGTTAATCTACTCGCCAAGAAAGCCATTTGCTCTTCCAGGAGGAAAGTTTTTCTTTCACATTCTCTACCAAAGAATTCCAAATGCTTCCATGCCGAGATCCTTTAGCCAAAGGAAGCCCTAGATATTTGCACGACAACTCACCTTTTCTAAACCCCAAACATCGTAAAATATGATTTTCCAACCCACTATTGATATTAAAAAAGAAAACCTCTGATTTAGCACGGTTTACAACTTGACCAAAGGAAAATGAATACCTATCCAGAATACCTTTGATCCTCCTTGCATCCTTGAGTGAGGCCATCACAAACAACATCATGTCATCGACAAACTGTTGATGAGTCACATAAGGGAGGCTACTAGTAACCTGTAGACCTTCTAACCCACCCAAGCTCCTATCCAATTCAATGTACTAACCCAAAGCTTTCGCCATGATTATGAAGAGAAAAGGGGAGAGAGGATATCCCTGCCTTAAGCCCCTTGACGCATGAAAGAAGCCTTCCAGAGCATCGTTCAAAAGGATTAAGTAATGTGGGCTAGCCAACCATCCAAACAACCAATCAAGCCAACCCTTATGAAAACCAAAGGCCTCAAGCACTTTGAATAAAAAAGCACTAGTTTACTTGATCATAAGCTTTCTTTATGTCCAGTTTAAGTAACATAGCTGGTTTTCTTGTTTTCTAGACCGAATGAATGATTTCCTATGCTATTATTACCCCGTCCAGAATAGATCTTCGAGGTACAAACCCAGTTTGCTCCTCTGAGATGATTGATGGCAAGATTTTCTTAAGGCGATTTACTATAGCCTTTTCCAAAATTTTATAAAGAGTGTTGCAAAGTGAAATGGGGTGAAACTCATCCCAAACCTCTAGCTTTTCCTTTCTAGGAATGAGTGCTAAGAAGGTATTATTAAAATCTCTAAGAATCTTCCCAGAGCATCAAGAATCCTCTATGGCCTCTGCAACTTCCACTCCCATGAAATCCCAACATTTTTGGAAGAAGAATGCAGGAAACCTGTCAGGCCCCAGAGCCTTCTCCGGATTTAGGTCAAAGGCCGTTGTTTTTATTTCTTCTACTGAGAAGCTTGCATTCAATTCCTCCATCTGGGAGTCAGAAATTAAAGCCAGAATGACACTCAAAAAATCATTATGAGACCACAGATTAGACCCCTCCCAATCATTAAGCAGGTTGCTAAAGTAATCCATAGCTGAAGCTCTAGTCTCTTTGGGGTCCTCCAACACCTAACCAGCCGATCCAACAATACTAGCAATCCTGTTAACTTCCTTGCGGAGCTTAGTGGAATTTTGAAAAAAAATTGTATTTCTATCTCCCGCTTTTAACCAAAGCTCATTGGATTTCTGCCTTCAAAACAACTCTTCTTTGGCTAGCAAATCATTTATAACTTCAAAGTCAAGGCCCTTTCTTGAAGGAAGCTTTCATTATCCATGCCTTGATTAATGACTTTTTCCATAAGCTTACCCAACTCTTCTACTATCTTATGTCTCTCTTCAAAGATATTCTTGAAACTATCTTTATTCCATTGTCGGAGTTGCTGCTTAATATATTTCAATTTTTCCACCACATTAAGGATCCTTGAACCACATTACCTCCATCTTAAAAGGACACTGAATTGGCCCTTTCTCTCCTTCAATATCCAATTGAATAGGAAAATGATCAGATCCTGCCCCAAAATTTATTTTGCATCCCAAAGTGAAGGGGAAGGTTCCCAAATTCCCTTTGAAGAAGAACCTATCAAGCTTTTCTGCAATACTGAAAAAATCCTTATGCCTATTGGTCCATGTGAAGCACCCATTACTAGTATGCAATTCAACCAAAGAATTCCTATCCACAAAGTTTTGAAAATCCTTTTGGGATTGCAAAGCTCTGCCCGACCCCCCTTTCTTATCAGAAGCTCTTAAGATAGCATTAAAATCACCCCCCAAAATCCAAAAATCCGAACTAAGCTGGTTAAGGATACCATCTAACTCAAGCCAAACTTGTCTTTTAAGTAAATTGGGAGCAAGACCATAAACATTAATCAACAAAAGTTGAAGATTAGAGATTAAACTCCTTACTCGACAAACAATCCAATGACGACTAGATTCAATATCGTCCACTAAAATGGATTGAGGCCTCCAAATGGTCAGCAAACCCCTTAAAGCACCCTTCGCACCAACCCCAACCCATTTCTAGAGCTTCAATTTTTGAACGAACTTTTCCAGCTCATGCTCACCAATTTTAGTCTCTTGCAAAATGACTATATCCACCAGACACCCATCAATATGGAGCCTAATAAGGCTCCATTTGTTAGGGGCTTTGAGACCCCTAACATTCCACGTTAAGAGCCTCATTGTTGTTCGGGAAGAGGCTCGCCCTTCCCTACTTTCATCATGCAGTCAATCTTCTTTTGACCATTTGCCTCCCCATCCCATTTTTGCTTTTCCATGTTTGAAATACGACCTCTTTTTTTGTTTTCCATGCAATCTGGTGAAGATTTAAACAGATCCTTTTGGCATAAACCCAATTTAGTTCTTGTTGATTCCAACTGTGAGAAATATTTCCTTTTTTTCCCTAAGAGAGTTCCCAATCCTTTAGGGCCCTCTGGAAAAAACTAAAAACATCCTAACTAGGGGAAAACTCCTCTGCCATTTCACCTTCCTCCAACTCCCATGGATTGTACTTGGCTGCTTCATCTAGTTCCACCAATTCTTTGCCAACTTCAATCAAAGAATTTAACTCCACATTTTGGCAGTAATCCCCCAGGAGATCTAAAACTTGCGAGATTTTTTCATTTAAAGCTAGATTCTTTTCCAAACCTTGAGACTCGCCTACCTCCATCTCTTCCACAACCGCTTGCATGTTCTCCCCCTCCAATGGATTGGAAGCCATAACCACGTCCTTAGACTGAAGAGACATATATTCAACTCCTTTACTGTCAACTGACGAAGGAGGGTTGTGAATGAGAACTGGTTGCACCAACCTACCCGCTTCCACCTCCTTTTCCTCCAACAACTTTTTAGACTTCTCCAACATCATCGCATGAGACGATGAAGCTTTCGCCACTTTGGCCTTGCCCGCAAACAGAGAAAAAGATCTCCAGAGTAGAGGCTGCACCAACAAATGCCTAGTGTAAGAATCAATGCTTAGCTTTTGGACCCAACTTCCATATTCAGAAATCAGCTCTATTTCACTCCAAATGTGTCTCACAGGTTTGTTTTCCACGCATAACCTAACATATGTCGAGGCTTCCTTCACGTCTTTGCATTCTTTAGCACAAACAAAGGTTCCAAAGAGGTTTCCAACCTCCTCTAAAATGTTGGATTCCCAATACTCTGATGGAAGATTGGAAAGTCTGTACCAGTCTTGGACCGTCTCCATTTCATGATTTGTGGGATTAAAACCCACAACCCACTTTCTCAAATAGAAACTGCAACCCTCAAAAACCCAAACCCCATCTACGATCTCATCCCTTAACTTCCTGGTTGGGCAAAAAGCCAGAAAAAAACCCATTTTGGAGGGTTTTAAACTGGAGATTAGAGCCCCATCACTCCTTCCACCATCTAATCAACTGATCCCAGTTGTAGGAGACACCATACCATTTTGCTAATAACCCCAAGTTCTCCAACCTGAGCACCTCTGCTTGCAACTTAGCCGAACAAACCACCAAAGTGGCCCTGCTGCTAGGAAGCACATTGCCCTTTGCTGGTTCTAAGGGTTGAAATTTTTTCAATTGAGAATCTTCCCTCGCTTCCTCCCATTCTGAATGGGGTTGCTTGCATTGCCAATTTTTTTTGATATTGTCCTTGGGATGAGGGTTTCGCCTCTCGCGCTCCTGGCCTTCTGCTCTTGAATAGCCACCAAACCATTTTGATCCCTTTGTTGTTGACGATGCCTTCTAAACTCCTCATTTCGATAAGCTCCCCTACCATTTCTCCTTCTGGACTTAGGAGCACCTCCTCGCCTCCCAAAATCCTCTGCAACTCTCTGAGCCACCTTCGGATCCTGACAATTATTCTGGCGAGGCCTCTCCCATCTTTCTGGTCGCTATATGTCCTCGTTATTTCTTGTTCTGAAACCACCACAACCATTTTGATCATGAACCGGCCTGCAATCTGCACCTGACCGTTGCAACCCTACTCCCGACCATTGCAAAGCTCTGTGACCATGTGCCATCACTTTGAAAAACAAATTATATTATGAGAAATCAATAATTATAATAGATAAGAACATCGAAAACGTACGATTCAAATACTTTCTCTATTATATTTTTTGGCTTCCAAATAATTTTTTTAATTTCATGTTGTATCTCATTTATTTTGTTTACCATGGTGAACCACATTCATGTCATATTTCCAAGGCCTGCCCAATAATAAATAAAAACCATCTACATCTCACAATGCCTTATCTCACTAGGGTCCAATATTAAAGGCAAAAAAACAAAATTTATCTAAAAGCACTTTGATCTTTCTTCAACCAATAAATGTTATTGGTTCAAATTTATGAATACAAGAATGATTTAATTTTTGCACCATTTTAGTACTTATTAGATTTTTTATTGAAATATGTTTTACAATCACCTTACATGTACCTTTCCTTGATATTATATTTGGTTCAAAAAATATTTTTTCTCCTCAAATCACTTCCAAGATTGTTTGTTTCTCACTACAAAGGTCTTTTGCAACATTAAATTCTCTCCAAATTTAGCCTTTAATTCCATGGTTGAGGCTTCCATTCTCCAAAATATTGCCTTTCTCATCACCTACCTTTGCAAATTCCCTTTGCTTACAATAAATTTATAGAATCTAAGGAATTATAAGATTATAGCCAACAAGGTATCTAAAGTAATTTTGGTAGCACAATAGTACTTACAAAACTCACTAGGAAGCCTACATCTCAAGCACCCAATAAATAAGAGAATCAATACATGAAACCATCAAGTGGTAATTATGAAATCATGAGCTAAAACAACCCAAAATGTGGTGCCCAAATCCCTAATCAAAATCCAAAATCCAACTTCCATGATGAGTCCATAGACTAAAATAGCATATTCCTTACACCTATCATAAACTCATCATAATCCACTAACCAAAATGGTTACTTTGTGATATCCATTCAAATATTCATTATGACATGTCATAACATGCATAATAATTTGGTAAAAAAATGTAACTCCCTTTTACAACTCTTTTAAGTGTCATAGATGCTCTTCAATTTTTGATGCGAGAGACCCAAATTTTATAGGTCATAGCTTTTGATCTGGGAAGCCAATTGACCCTTTTTTTTTTTAAAGAGTTCCATATTTCCATAACTATATATATTTTTGTTAAGGTCCATTTCAACATCTTTTTGGGTCCAAAATCAACCTCTAGAGCCTTGAAAGTTGCATTTTTGTGTTCTATAGCCCAAAAATTACATTTTTTTTATTTTCATAGGACTAGGATGTAAGGTCAAGATACCTTTCCTAAAAAAAATCTCCTTTGATTTTGAGACATACTTATATGCATACCTACCTACCTCATCTTGAAGTTGAAACTTTAGACCATTAACATTCCTACCTATTGCTTGTTCTTGAACCTTTTGTATATTGGTCCAAATTTGAAGCCTCATAAATTGCTAGGTAGAAGTTTGAAGCAAATGATATCTTTGTTTTAGGTTATCAAGTTCTCTAAAACTTATATGTTGACAATTAGAAGGAAGCAATAGAGTTCATAGATGTTTCAACATATTGGGCCACAACTTACATTTGTCCCTTGTCTTTTTTTGGAACTTCACAAAATTGTCGACCATGGAACAACATAGGACTTCAAATTAGGTGTTGTAGTTGTCACCCTTTTATGGCCATCCCCCTCAATGCTTTTCATATTGAAATAAAAATATAACTCTTGAACCTAGTATAAGAACAAATTTGGGTTAAGTTCACCTTAAAAATTTGAATGTTCAATTTCAACATAAAGCTTTCTTTTGATATTAATTAAATTAGCCTCTCCATAAGGTTTACTACCCTAATTACATTTCCTAGGTTCGCTCAATCCTCTTCCAAATCATCCAAAGGTAGCTTTACCTTAATGAATTCTATTCTTCTAATGTTCTAATCAACATTATTCCTTTGAAAACATACATTCCTCTTGTCTCTTCCTCCTTAATTCATACATACTCCCCTTTGAACCACCATTATTTGCTTTGATACCAAATGATGTAGAAACTCATTTATTTGAAACTTAAAACTTCTTGTATCTCACAAATAGTAAAAATACAAATGAAATAGATAAAAATGTATATGATAGGAGGTACTTATAATAGATAAATAATTATATTTTAAAAAATCATAATAAAAACTAATAGTAAAAAACCAATAGTAAATAAATACCTTGCATGAAATAAAATTAGTCACTTTTTTTAGAATCACCACTTTAGCAACTCTCTTTTATTTAATATAATCTCTAAATCTAAACTAACATGCACTCATATTAATAAGCCAAAAACAAACAATAAGAAAACACTCCTTTTGACATTATAACTCTAAAAAAGTTAATTAACTATAATTGTTCACTTAATCCCATAGCCCATGACAACATTTATGTATCCACAATGAATCAAATTATCCTAAATTAGGTGATTAACTAAAATTAGTGGAAGTTGAAGGATTTGCATTAAAGGTGCTCCACATTAAGAACAACCTATATAACTTTCTTTCTTGTTTGTGGTTAGAGTGATCCATAACTAACCCTCCCTCAAATTATTTTGATGATGATCACAATTTAATACAACCACCTACAAATAATTTCCTCAAACTTATAATGATTTACATTTAAATTACTAATCATACCCTTAATATTATTTATTTTTCCTTGAGAAAAATTGCAAGCATGTTAAGAAAACTAATGATAAATTCATCTTAATATTCCCATAGTCACCAATTGCAAACTATGTTGGGGAGAACATTTTTGTCAATTGGGAGAGCCTCTAAAAACCATTTATATTGAAATTATTATACTCACAATGATCTATCTCCTCACACACACATGCACATAGATCTATCTTGTTTAAATAATTAGAATATAAAACACATCTGAAGAGACACCACCTTTCATACAACACATGTTGATTAAACAATAATTGGTTATACACGAAATTATCTCTACTTGGAGGGCCTCAAATTTGAAGGCCATTGAGATACACATAGTGGTATGCAATGTGATGTATGAGTATCTAAGAGGTAGTGTAATCACATATCAACCAAAAGAACTTGATGATTAGAAATCATAGATGAAATATAATAAGAATTGTTTTGATCATTTGGAAATGTTTGAACTTGAATGAGTCTTCTAAAGGTATCATGATGAAGAGAGAAAGGTTAAGAAATATCCCTGAATAGATTAAGACATTTTGGAAATTGTGTTAGAATGCTTAAGGGTGAATCCATTCTATAACCATATTGTAGTGTTGCAAAAATCATTTTGTAACACTTATATTTATTGCAAGAACATTTCTACAACCTTATTGTTGTGTAGAAGTCATTCCACAACACCCTTACCAGTGATACAAAAGTTGTTCTATAGTAGTTTGGAAATGTTGCAAAAAATTTCTTGTAGTAGTCTTATTGTTGTTTAAAAAGTTGTTTCACAAAAATCTTCGTCAAGATGGAGAAGTTGTTTTGAAAAAATCTTAATAGTGTTTCATGTTGTTCCATAATAATCAATTAATCTTGCAACAATGAGGAGTTAAAGAAAAGTAGATTCAAATCATGGATCCTTCTAAATGGTGACACTCAATAGTGACATAAAGATTAACATAATTTAATCAATTATGATAGTTAGTAATTTGAAAGTGATTAATGAAATTATATAATCATAAATAAATTAAAGGAATATGAACAAAAATGTGATTTCTATTGCAAAATAAAACAAACAAAACAAGACTCTAGTATGGTTGGAATATTGTTTAGGACATGATATTATCTAAGACTAGTACATGCATTGAAACATGGAATACAAAATGAATATATGTTGTTTTTATTTCTTGTGATTATAAAAATTTCTTTTAATTTTTAAAAGGCTTTGTTGTACATTAGTTTCAATATATAATTGGGGAGGAGTATATGGAGGGATGGAAGAGGAAAGGACAATTTGTGTTTTACCGTTCTTCTCCATTAATGAAGGACAATTATATGTTGTATCAGACATTACCAATTCATGAAGGGATAACAATTATATTGTATCATCTTCTTTCATAGGAGGAACAATCTTGTGTTGTATCATCCTTTTCATGAGTAATATACTTTGGTAGAAGAGTGGTTGCATCTATTAATTGGGCTTCGCAACCCACATTAGGGATTTTCTTGCTCAAATAATGTGTTATGTTTGTAATACTTTATTTTTTGAGTAGCACAACATAATAATTTATCTTATTAATGAATGTCATTTAATAGTTAATTAAGTAACACCATACAAATTCTTAATTTTTATACTTTCTACAAATGTAGAATTTGATAAATTATAGATCAATTAATATCAAAAAAGCAAGTATGTTGGAACTTGTAGAATATTTTAATAATACACAAGATTTATGTGTGTAGTGTATTTTCCACACACTCTCCCTTCAAATAATCAATGCTAACTTAAGTTGATTCCTCAATTCCTCTTCCAATTGACTCCCTTTGAACTCTAGATCTGTACTAAGTCATTAAGATACAACTTTTCAAAGTCCTAGATTACCTCCTATTATTTGAAGGTCATGATATCAACAATGCTCTTCCTTTGGCATTTGACTTCTTAGTGTCATTTTTATGGCCTTTTCATTAGCTTTGGCTAACTCTTTAACCTCTTTGAAGGAATGCCTAATCATTAGTTTCAAAGGCTTCCCTTGCCCATGAGCCCCTTGTTCATGTGGCCCTCACTCTTTCATTATGATTGGCCTCACACTCTTTTTTCCCTTGTGACTTCACAACCCCAAATTTTCATAGGTTGTTCATCATCCATTTAATGTTGTAGGAAATTCCATTCCCACAATACTGATTTTGTTGCAGTTCTTGCCTCTATGTTTTCCTAGCTTTCTTTCTGGAGGCTATCACTAGTTGATCCACACTGGCATAATCACGAGTGCGCTAGACATTGATCTTAGTTTTTTGATGATTGAGTTCCCTATTTTTTGGAGCTTCTCAAGAACCAAGAAAAGTAACAAGCACATTTTTAATCATATTTTTACTATATTTGGTACGTGACATAGTCATGGTCATAAGAATCGAATACCCACGAGGTATAGTTTTCATTCTTTTATGTGAGTGCCTACATCCCTCTCTATCTCTCCTCTGTGAGAGATTTTCCCCAACATCCATGGGTGAAAATCCACTCACCAATAGTTAAATTTTAAACATGTGTAGTGGGACTCAACCCAATATTCCTATTGGTTTTGATACTCAAGTTCTTATTTTTGTTTTCATTTCTTTTGTACTTTTATTGGTTACTCTATCCAACCCAAGGAAGATTGAGAGAGCTTTTCTTTTTTAGGAAGTGTGTATTCAATTGGTGTCTCCATTACCCTAGATATCCTTTATGAGACAAATCCTAGTTAGGTCCTAGGAGTAGAAGGAATCATAAATGACTTTGAACTAGAACTCCCTCTCTAGGGAGAAATCCTAGATGATAGTTTTCTCTAGGTTTGACACCCCAAGCCCAAATTGTTCCTTAGTAGCCACCTATGGATTTTTCATCACCAAGGAATGAATCTTTTATCCATTGGGATAATGATGGTCCTCTCTAATTCTTCAATGAAGATGAAATCTCAACCACTTCTATGAAGGCTCTTCCTTTCTTCAATCAAAAGACATCTATTAATCCATAAGAGCATATTAAATACATAGATAATGTGTTTTGAGTGCACCATTTTACTGATGATAATGTTGTTTTCAAGTTTTTTTACCTCTTTCAAAGGTAGATCCTTGGATTTATTTTGTATGCTCTTTTCCAAAAGCATTCAAATTTGGGATGGAATTAGAAGGATTTTTAATGGAAATTTTAATTGGGACATTGTATTTTGTTGTTGGAATATGTCTCTCACATAAAGCAAGCTCTTGTTGAGTGTTTTTTGGACTTCAACCTACATTTTTAAAGTACTTGGGAAAATATTCCTCTAGGAATCCTACTATCTAAAGGCACTAATTTATATTACATTAGAGAAATCAATCACCTCTCTTTAATGATTTAGGATCTAGGATCCTTTGAGATTAATAACACCTTTGATTTGGGCATTGAAGTTGAAAATATATTAATCTTGGCTAAGAAGATTGCCTCAAGATTTGTTACACCTATCTTCCCAAAAAATGATCCTCCCATTCTCACCTAGCTAGTTGTTATTTCCATGTAGGTATAGTGCTCTCCGTTGAATCTATTACCTGCCCCTTTGGCTCCTTTTAAGAAATATTCTCATCTTCTTATTGGATACAATGAGAGATTTTACTAGTAAGAATTGACTAAAAAGGAAAGATATCAAGGTCAAAAACCTTAAATATATATCATAGGAACAATTACCAGGAATTCTAGTTGAATCAATTATCATCTTAATGGTAACAAAATTGATTTTCCTCTCCTCCCTATTATAAAAAATTGAACCAATATCCTCCAAAAAATAATGTCCCATCTAGGGTTACGTTTCTAGTCCCTAAAGATTGATGCATCTACTATGACAATTGGCACTACTTAATGACTTGTGTGCAACACGATATCATTTGAGATACTTAAAGGGGTCTTTATATGAAAAAAATTGGCTAGTTCACCTTGATTATCTTCCTAACACCTTTAATGTGTTTCTTTTTAACTACATGGATAAAAAAAACTTAGGCCCAAGTAAGAGCATGCTTATTAATCGCCTACTCATGACCACTTCACTTAGGCTAAGAAGAGAGCATAAGATAAAGTGGGATTTACTAGTGACATCTCTATTGTATTATAGATTGTGAAAATGGGATCCAAGGTCAATACAATTCTAAAAGTAACTCCTTAGCCCCCTCCAAATGCAACTTCAAGTGCTTCAATATAAATTGAGAAATTTCAATAGGGAGCTTCTTCCACCACCATCCATAATTCAACTATAACTTATTTACATAAAGGTACCTTTATGTTCCATTCCCTCTCTTGGAAAAGCTACAAGGAGCATGGATGAATCACATGCTTGTCAATTCTCAACCTTTCAACATAGTGGATTTGATTAAGTAATATCCATTTAATTTTTCCATGTGGGAAGCTCCATCGTTGCTTGAATAAGTCAATTTTCTAAAAGAATTTCTTGTTGAATAGTCCAGATAACTTAAAGGGGGGATGAATCAATTATTATAAAACGATTTTCTTGACTTTAATTATTCCAGAGCAAACTTAAATCAATAAGATATTAATCTAGCAGATATGAACATGAAGGCACAAAATAACACCATGCACAAAGAACACCATAATTTACGTGGAAACCCCAGAAGTGAAAAACCATGGAGAATGGTAATTCTCAATTATAAAACACTGGTTAAGGTGACACCGGTTAAGGTGATTTTTATAGAAGACTCACTGCCAAAAATGCTCATTGCAGGTAAGGCTCACTGCTCGTATATTATAGCCAAAGATAAAAAGGCTCACTACTAAAAGAGAAAGGCTCACTACCAACAGAAAGAGGCTCATTGCCAACAAAAAAGGCTCACTGCCAAAAGGATGATGAAGGAAATCCATCGCTGAAATAACTATCACTAACAATGACTCTGGATAGAATCTCACTGTTTGCTACTTCCGGTCATATACTTTCACATACTTCACAATGTCTAGATTTTTTGATTCACATTCATCACACTTACTTTTCATCGAACAAAATCAACTCTTACTTATACCATTCCATGCTTCATAAACTCTTAAGTCGACCAAACACAATTTGAATTAGGTAGTCATCCAAACACAATTTTGAATTAGGTCATCACAAAATCATTCCCATGGTGAAGAGGAACGAAATGTGGACCATAGAGAACCTCCTTGCTCAATTCAACACGTTACCATGATATCCGAGAATAGAATATACACGTTACAATTTTCCAGAGCATGTTAATTAACTTCTAGATCGGTCCGGACCCAAAAGAATGTGTCTCATTATGTTGCAAGATGATTGGGACCAGGACAAGCATGACCAAAGATAGATCATCACAACGCAACATTCAGAGCTCATCTATCTGAATCACCAAAGCATTAGAATTAATCAACCAAGATATGTTGACATCAATGACAACCATTAATGACAACAATCAATAGCATCATATTCCAACATTTCTCAAGTGTCAAAAGAGAGCCAACAAAAACACCTAGTAAATTCAAAGAAAATAACCACTTGTAATTTGTATCATTGAATGAAATGAGGTAAAGCCCAATCAAAAACCCTTTTATCTTTCTCTTCTCATCAAGGAAAAATTGGTTCACAATTGAATGATCAAATTTGAAGTAAGAAACACTATCATCTTGAAGTTAGTTTTTTATGTTCTTGGTATTATCTATGAGCCATTTGTTAAAGGTATCACTTAGTTAGATGGTACTCCTTGTTGAAAACAAGGTAAAATTAAGTTGCAATATTAACTTGTGTACGTGTATTTAAATCTAAAAAATAAGATTACCAAATTAGACTATATTTATGTGATTGCACATTCAACATAATATAAAAATCACCAAATAAATATGACACCAAATTTGCATGGAGAAACCCTTTTGAGAAAAAAATTTGAATGAGAAAAGAGGGCAAGTATATTATTTATCTTCACAAAAGAGATACACCACAATACACTTCCTTTCTGATCTGCTACAGCCTAGATGTAATGTCCCCATTATTGTGAGCATTAGTTTTCAGAGGGTTTAGCCTATTCCTGACTCTCGTAGGCTAAGGATTGGTTAGAGGGTCCTTTGGGAAGACATCTAGTCAGTGGTTGGTTTCCTGGACTCAATTAGATTGGGAGTAATAAGGGAGCTAAATAATTAAATTAATTATTTGTAAGGTTATTGAATAAATAAATATTATAAAGTAACCTTATATTTAATTAGTTTAAAAAAGTGACTTAAATAAAATATTATATCATAAAGTCACTAATAATATATATATATATATATATATATATATATATATATATTTCTTTTATCCCACATTGGCAAGAAAAGTGTGTGAGCTCTCCCAAGAAAAGTATAAAAGGATTTTAAGGGCTCATTCTTGCATATCCATGAAATTGAAGATTGCATTTGATGTTTGTGGAGAAGCCTAGGGGTTTCTGCAGATTTTCTATTTTGGTCTTTGGGAACGATAACTCCCGTTGATTAGCATAAATGAGGTGGTGAAATATTCCTCCAAAGGGTTGCAGCTGAGAGGAAGATATTTCATTCTTTCTAATTGTGCTTCATCGGTGGCCATTTGCCAAATTTGTTGAGGACATTTTGCATTTTGACTAGTAGCATTGAAGACATATTGAAGGAGTGTTGAAGTCTGATATATATTTGCAGAAAGTTGATATTAAATTACAGTCATATTAGGGCACCATGAAGGGCCATGATTTTGGTTGAGGAGGCTTCTAAAGGCATCAATTTCACTTCCTATGCTAGGGCCTCCATCCTTGGGGCCTATGCTTTGGTTTGCATACCATAAAGGAGTCATAAAGGTTGTATATTATTTTATATATCTGCATTATTCTTCAGAACAGGGGTGGCTAGTAGAGGGCTTCAATTTGAGCTTGGGGGAGGCTCTTTACATTGGATATTGGTTGCTTCTTCATCTCTAGCATAGGGTGATTTCATAATCAGGTTTCTCATGTCATTTGTAGTAGTTTACATTGCCAATTGTAATCATTAGTGTTGCTGCTATAGATGGTTATTTCATATCAGACTTGGCATTGTATTTGCATCTTCATTGTGAGTCAAGAGTCTTGGTGAATTCATTCTATATTGTAATTGGGTTTTCATTTGAATAAAGGAGTTACAAGTTGGGAGTCTTAGATTCAATGTAATGATCATTTAGAATAGCACATTAATATGCATGCCAAGTGTTTGTGAAAATGACAGTTGGTTGTAGGTGCATGTTTTTAATATAAAGTCCATCTATATGCATTCAAAGACAAAAGTGAATTTCATCTTCATATTAGATCATTGCCTAGATATTGTAGTGATGATTTGCAATCATTTACATACATTCAAGACCATTTGAAGACAAGCAAGAAAACTGAAAACTCAAAAACAGCTAGATAAGAGTTTGCAAGTGAAGTGTTTGACAATATTCCTTGAGGTAAACTTAGGCCAGATTTGTAAGGAATTTCTACAATGGTTTAAGAAGTGTGAACATTGACATTTTGGTCTATCCCTCTCCTTTAGGTGAAAAATTATATAAAGTGTTAGAAGATCATAGTAACCAAGATCTTTTTTTTGCATTTTGGTAACCCTTAAGATATTCCTTGAGAGAAAAACTTTAGATCAAAAGTTGCAAGGGATGTTACACTAGATGCTTCCATCCACCTATAAATAACACATAATGAAACAACCATCCCATGGCTCCAATTTATAGAACTTTTGGGAGACAAAACCACAATGGTAAATCAAAACAAGAGGTGCCAAAACCACTTGGAAAACCCCAAGCCCCTTCCTTAGAAGATCAAGGGTCATGATAATAAATTAATTAATATGCACAAGGCTTAAAAATGGGCACCTAACCCATAGCCTCTTCATCTTCCTCCATTTAGGATGCTCAAGTGACTGTTCAACTTCTAGATGGAGAACCAATGGACTCTTGTTTCCCTTCAAACTTGGTGTCCTACTCAAGAGCCTTCACATTCCCAATGAGGATGCCTTGGATGGATAAATTTTCCTCTAGTGATGTGTAACCTTCACCAACATTAAATTACCTCTTGAAAATATAATTACAATATACCATATTAAATTAATTTCTCACATGACCCCTAGGACACTTTCCAAGAAACATGGAGACATAAAAATGACATAGGTTTGAATGGTTAATGTTGTGTAACCTAAAATTCTACCACTTGAAATTATACATTTTAGTAACATCCAAGAGATTTAAATAATAAATCGAGTACAGTGATCAAGGCCAATGGCCTTCCTGCACCAAGATAACTAAAGTGTCAACCTTATCAATCAAGACCTTAATATTCTCAACCATTTCTCACATAAAGTGATACTAAAAATCAACATGCTTAGTATGAGCATGATACATAGGATTTTTGGCCAAAAAAATAGCACTCTGACTATCATATCCAATCCCTATTATCCTACAATCAAAACCAATGCCATTAACAACTCTTTGTAACCATACCACCTCCTTAGAGACATGTGTATGAACCATATAATCTACTTCAATGGTGGAAAAAGAAGTTGTATACTACCTCTAACTCATCCAACTCATTGCACCTCCAAACAAAGTTAATATATAGCCACTAGTGGATCTTCAACTATCTAAGTCACCTACCCAATCTGCATAAAAAAACCACTATATGTCTAATGACTTGACCATATCATCAGTACCATGATAAACCAAACAATAATTAGAAGTACCACACAAATATCTAAACACCTTAGCAAAAGTCTAATGCTCTTTACCAAGGTTAGACATAAACCTGCTTAGAATTCCCATTGCTTGGGCTATATTTGGTCTAGTGTAAACTATTACATACATTAAAATACCAGCTGCACTAGCAGAATGAACCTTAGGCATATCATCAAAATAATCATAATAATTAGGAAACATATCCAAGCTCAACTTAGTACCAAATGGAAATGAAATATTAACTAGCTTACATTCATGCATGTTAAGCCTTCACAAAATTATATCAACATACTTACTCTGAATTAACCAAAGCTTTTTGTGATCCCAGTCTCTACTGATTTCCATCTCAAGAATATAGTTTGCAGTGACCAAGTCATTGATATCAAAATTTCTAGAAAGTTGTGTCTTGAGCTCCCTAATCATGACTTGATGTTATCAATGAACATATCATCAACATACAAGACAATAATTAGAATTTGATCATTAATAACTGTTGAATTCCAAGAGTTCGACAAGTCTGAAATTTTCTCTAATGGTATTCGATCTACAAGAGCAGAACATTTATTGATTTCAATGTCTCTCATTGTGGATCGGACCTACATTAAATATATAAGGAAGAGACACATCCCATGAGCGGACATGTCTCCACAAAGTGGAGGCATGTCCGTTCATGAGATGTCTCATGAATTGTGCCTTTTCATCTTAACTAAACACCCGATCTCTAATCGGGGTTTGTTACTTAATAAACATAAATGCTTACCAAGTTCGATCTGAATTTATCTTGCACAAATAAATAATATCCAATCTGGAAATGATCACCGATAATGATGCTCGATCGGGATCCTATATGAAAACATGAAATGCTAATAATCTGCAATTAATAACCTCTAAATGCAGATCGATAATATACTTGGAATGTAGTAGATTTCGATATAAATGATGATGTATACAATTAATATATATGTGTGTATACATATGTCAGTACATACTGACATATATATACACACACATATGATCATCATTTCTATATCTGACCGAAGCTACCATATTTCAACACTCCCTCTTAGCTAGGGAAGATAACACTATCCAAGTATATAGTGATATCACCTTACTCGTGATATCAGAAGATATGGTATGCTTCTAAGAGAGTCAAGTCACTTGACATTCTTCATAACACATCTTCATTATGGTATGTGCACTGACATCAAGTCTCATGATGTCTACCATAATAAATCATGGCATATCCACGGATACATTTATCCACCATGATTATCTCATAAGGATCATAATGATCTTCAACTGATATCAAGTCTCATGATATCTATCAAAATGTCCAAGAGATACTATCATGACATATCCACGGATATCAAGTCACATGATATCCATCATGATAGTGAAACTAATCATTGTAGAGTTGTCACTTTACAATGTCAAATACAAGTGTTCATTATCAGAAAGATCGTCACCTTTCAATAATGTACACAGGGGGTGAGGGCCCATAAAGTCATGGAGTCACACACATGACAAAAGAGTTTACACATTAAACATCTTTTAAATACATTAGTACAAAATAAACAATTTGAGTCTCAATCTCATCAATAACTTACATTTCAACCATACCAAGTTTCTTCCTGAAGTGTTCTACCTTGATTCGGGAGAGAGGCTTGGTGAGAATGTCTGCAGTTTGATCATTTGTACTAACATACTCCAACTGGATCACTTTCCTTTCTATCATATCTCTTACATAATGATAGGGGATCTCAATGTGCTTAGATCAAAGATTCCCACAAGCAATTTACGAAGCCAAACTGCTTCTCTTGCTCCCATAGAGGCTGCAATGTGTTCAGCTTTTGTTGAGCTCTGTGCAATTGAAGACTGTTTTCTGCTACACCAGGATATCATCATAGACCTCAACCTGAAACAACATCCAGAGGTACTCTTTCGATTATCTTCTTTAGGTTCAGTAGGCTCCCTCTGAATCTTTAAGCACTTGCATCAACCTCCTGACCTCATCGTCCAAGATTGCCTGCAACACATGCTTTAGGAAAATGTTTTCCAGTGGACACCTCTGGTACTGTAGAAAGTTCAAGGTAGACCTCCTCGACCTCATAGCAGATCACTCTATTCTGAATAGGTTTGCGGAGCTACCAATATCAAATCCAGATGACAGTCTTTGAGCAATTTTGATCTCAGCAGCTGAAGAGGACTTTCAAGGATTTAATACTTGGCCTTGCAGCACTGCAACCTTCACTTCTTCTCAGTGAGTCACAAAACTCCCTCTTGATCCCTGCTTCAGAGCTTGCAAAGAAGACTTCTGGAAGTGAACTCCCTCTAGCCACCAACTCAGTCCCATGGCTGCAAGTTGTAACTTCACGCTTGATCATTTCTTTGGTCGGCATGACTTCCTCACAAGATGCCTCGAACTTTTCATCACTAAGCAATCTCTCATCACCTTGTCCTGAAAGCATTTTAGAGAGAGATTACTAACAGTTTATAATTATCCAAAGAAATATTAAAGCTAGAATCATACAAGGTTTACTATCTCAGGTTATAATATGAATACATAATAATTTATGGACATAAATAAATACATCAACCTATAAGAAATATATCAAAAAAATCAGAATAAAGGGATAAAGAAAACTTATCTTTATTGAATTCTGATATAATTCTTTCTTCCATCTTTTACTCCTCTCGAGAGTGCTAAACTCAGCACAACAAAAGATAATCTGCACAACTATAGATTTCTTGAATGCAATATGCAGTTAGCATGTAGAACCAACTCTCTCCACGAGTTCAAGGTTCTATAACAGTTCATGCATTAGAGAATGATATCGATGTGACCAACTAATCACCATCGAAATTTCAATTCTCCTTTTATTTCAGAGTCACTCAAAAAAATCTTTCACAACCAGTATGAAATAATCTTGCAATAAATGAAATCTTCAAAGGGTCTTATGCAAGGAACACAATCCAAGAGAAACCACTATTTCTCTTTACTAATTTCAAGATCCAACTAAATGATATAACTCAACAAACAAGGAATACTTATCTCTAAGTATTCTGATGGATGTAGTTAATGATCACAGTAAGATACACTGCTCTTGTGCTCAGATTTGTCCACAACCTTCACGGTTTGAACACAGGCCCCTGGCAAGGTTAATTTGAACATGGCCTAAGACAATTTACAATGCACTTCATTTCCAGCTACAATCTAGCATCACCCAAAGTGTTAGAGATAAATAAGGGATGGCCTTATAACCTTTATCAGATCTACATAGGCTTAGTAGACTGAGTTTCACAAAAGAATAAAAAATATAAACAACAAAAAGGAAACTTATCTCTTGCTAGATTTGAATTCCTTGTAGTCCATCAAAAAATCATTACTGATCTTGTACTTAAGGTCAGAAATAGACTTCATAAACTCTTCATTCTAGAAGTCTCAAGGTTGAGACCTAGTATGACCACACCAACTTCTCAGGATTACATCAGCCTTCCAATGACACACAGATCAACTGATCATCGCCCTTAATAGTGGCGTCACCTCAGACTAATTTTAATAATGGTTGATACCATGAGATGCTTCAAGTCTCATATGCAGCTCTGATCATAAACCTTCTTGGACTGT
Organism: Sequoia sempervirens; assembly: GCA_007258455.2. NCBI lineage: Eukaryota > Viridiplantae > Streptophyta > Pinopsida > Cupressales > Cupressaceae > Sequoia > Sequoia sempervirens. The sequence continues at coordinate 30,327 of VDFB02333814.1, read as the reverse complement.
CGCAACACCTTGAAGGGGGACTCACCACAATAGTTGAATACTAAATCATATAAATCACGATAGCTATAATCATGATTTCATAATACATAGTAGTTTGTTGCTTCAATAATCAAGGTCATCGAAGTATTGAAGTTACTCTCGACTCCCTTCTTCTTTCCTAAAATTTGACCAACATACACCACGTGCGGCCCAAAGTAGTATTGAGTGCCACGAACTTCACAAGACATACGGTGCGACAGGAGAAGCAAAGTATATAGACACGTCATCACTCAGCGACAAGAGTTCTGAGAGATAACATTCCCGTGAGATGGCGTATTCTTTAGGACATGATCCGCTTTATAAACCCGTGATGAAGAGCAACATCTTATGTGCCCAGACGATAACCAAAAATTTAAGTGGGTGCCTCATGAGGCTGCTTCGTCGCTACTGGCAACAGGTTGACTTCATAGAGAGATATTCCCTCGCGGACTGGCTCACACACAACATTTGATTATTTAGGATGCTTCACCAAAAGCTTCCTAGTAACACACTTATTTAATCATAAATTGTCTTCCCCAAATATCTCGACTTTCTTGCAAATAACATAAGATGAATGACTCTCAAATAATCGAATAACTCTCAAATAATCAAATTCTTCTGAGTGTAGCAGTGTGGTGTATAAGGATGGCGAGATCTGGAGGCTACGCAACCATCATGCCATCAGAAATCTTCTGATCGCGTTTGAACTGGTGGAGTATGTGCCTGGAAGGGGATATAGATTAAGAAATTCAGACTTGTGAATTTTTAACCATGGCTCTAATACCATGTTGATTCCAAGAGTTCAACAAGTCTTAATTTTCTTTAATGATATTTGATCTACAAGAGTAGAACATTTATTGATTTCAATGTCTCCCATTGTGGATCGGACCTACATTAAATATATAAGGAAGAGACACATCCCATGAGCGGACATGTCTCCACAAAGTGGAGGCATGTCCGTTCATGAGATGTCTCATGAATTGTGCCTTTTCATCTTAACTAAACACCCGATCTCTAATCGGGGTTTGTTACTTAATAAACATAAATGCTTACCAAGATCGATCTGAATTTATCTTGCACAAATAAATAATATCCAATCTGGAAATGATCACCGATAATGATGCTCGATCGGGATCCTATATGAAAACATGAAATGCTAATAATCTGCAATTAATAACCTCTAAATGCAGATCGATAATATACTTGGAATGTAGTAGATTTTGATATAAATGATGATGTACACAATTAATATATATGTGTGTATACATATGATCATCATTTTCTATATCTAAAATATTTCAACAATAACCTTAATATAAACACAATGATCCTCCTTGCTCTTAAGAAAACAAAACTTTAATACAAAATATCAAACTTATGGTACCACATCTTGGGTGATTTTTTCAAACCATACAAAGATCTCTTCAACTTGCAAACCAATTGTTCTTTTCCTTTCACAAAAAAACCATCAGGTCGTCGCATACAAATTTCCTGCTCAAGATCCCCATGTAAGAAAGTAGTTTTAATACCTATTTTATCTATCTCAAAATCATAAGCAACAATGACAGATAATATGAATCTAATAGAAGTTAATTTAGCAACAAGAGAGAAAATTTCACCAAAATGAACTCCCTCTCACTAAGAGTAGCTCTTAGCCACTAATCTAGCCTTGTATTGCTCTAACAAACCATTTGCACCAAATTCACTTTTAAATACCCACTTGCAACCAATGGGCCCTTTGTTTGGTCAAACTTACAAGATCCTAAGTGTCATAACTATTTGAATCCATCATTTTCTCTTGTATGGACTGCAACCAAGACTCACTTTCCTCTGAAGATAGAGCCTCCCTAAAATATCTAGGTTCATCATCAATACTCAAAAAATAAAATAAACAACAGTATTTGATGGGATATAATGGTCAATTTGATTTCATTTCCTTGTGGACTTCCTCAAGGTAGGAGTAATGGGATGTACTTGTTCTTCTTTTTCTTTTGTGTGCTCATCTTGCACATCCTCAGAACCATCAGAACCCTCTTCTTCTTCTCCATCCTCAATCCATCTGATTGTTCTTCCACATGTGCATATTATTGATTCTCAATCTATGTCTTGGAGTGCATTGCATTTTTATTATCTTTCTTCTTTGGTTGTTCTTCTCTTGAGTAAGCTCTAAATTCCCTAAAAATCACATCTCTAGAAAATTATATTTTATGAGTTAGAGGATTCCAAAGCTTATAACCTTTTTTTACATTCTCACCATAACCAACAAAGATGTTTTTTTATGCTTTTGGATCCATTTTAGATCACTTCTCTTGAGGCATGTGAATAAAATCCTCACAACCAAAGACCCTTAAGTGTGAAACAAAAGGATTTCTACCTATCCACACTTCATAGGGAGTTTTATCAAAAGAGTCGAATAAAAATATATATTAATAAAATAATAAATAGTACCAATTACTTATGTCCAAAAGAATTTATCAAGCTCAACACTACTCAACATGCTCCTAGCTCTTTCCATCAAGGTTCAATTCATTCTTTCTGCTACCCCATTTTGTTGGGGTGTATAAGGAGTAGTCCTTTTTGAAAATATGTACGTGCTTACAAAATTCATTAAATTATTTGGAACAATGTTCACCCCCATTGTTAGACCTCAACACTTGTCTTACAATCTTTTTCAATTTTTAACTAAGGTTGTAAATTCTTAAAACTTAGTGAAAAGTTCTGATTTAGAATGCATAAAATAAATCCAAGTGTATCTTGAGACACCACCAATGAAAGAGACATAATACTAAGATTTACCCAAAGACTCAATATCCATTGGCCCACATACATTCAAATGAATAATCTCTACTAATCTCTTTTCCTTATTAGTTGAACTAAAAAATGATAATCTATTTTTTTTACCAAACACACAATGTTCACAAAAATCATTTTTACCAACATAATAATTAGAAGGGACCATAGATACTCTACATTAGATAGAATAACCCAAAGTTTGCACAACAAACCCAAAAGGGAAGAAAACAAAACTATAGCCAAGTTGGAAAGCAATACCTAATACAACTACAACCAAGTTTCTAAGCACACAAGAGTACCTATGGACCCAACCTACACAATGCTAGATCTTACCTTATTCAATCTCACACCTTTCAATCTTGGCATGAAATTGAGAGAGATATTTGGGAAGACTTTTCTTCCACCTTTGATTAATAGACCAGGATATGTTATCCACAAAGTCCTCAAATTGTCAATCCATGGGCACAATAAAAATAAAAGATTATTTAGTTGGTGTTTCCAATCATTGATCAACTTCCTTAGGAGCGGGCGGATATTACATTGAAGCTAAGGGTATAATAGGAGTAGAGGAGAGGGGTAATTGAACAATTGGATCATAAGTTGGGTGGGACTCATCAATAGCAGTGAGATTCTCTAGTTGCATCAATCACATGAGAAATCCCCTAAAGAACATGACTTACCATAGGTTGAAGGGAAGAGAAGACTCAACATCTTGAGAATACTTCTAATCCTAAGAGGAGCCAACAACTAGAGATATGGAAGAATTTATTGTCTTAGTGATTTTTTTGGGCTTTCCTTAACCATGTAGCCACCATCTTATGCCAAAAGAGTGGACACTTAGAAGAAAGGTGGCCAATGATAAACATTGTTTACATTTGAAGGGGAGCCCTCATAATCAATTAGTTGATTCCAAGGTATATCCTCCATCAAAACAATATCCTCATGAAGATTCTTGGAGATATATACCTCTACTAGAATGAGAGAAAACTCAAGTGACCCATGTAGGAAGTTGTAGAATCAACCTTCAATAAAGCGACCAATGGCATTACCAATGGCCTCATAATATGAAAATTCTCATAATCAGAGAGGAAGATTCAAAATTCAACCCCAAACTATTCTAACATTGATAGGTTGAAAAGAGATAAAACAAGGTTTGATTGAGAGAGTGATCCCCTCACATCCATAACTTGTCATCAAGCACTAAGTTTTGTAGGTCGAGAAGAGAAGGCCACAAGATGAATCTATAGACCAAGCCTTGTTAGATATAAAATTATTTATTTTCAATCATGTCCCATCCATAAACCACCACAGGGAGGATTGTTAACAAGGAAGGGTTGTATTTTATCTTGCAACAAAGGGTAGGTAAGAATTGTAGAGCTAGTCATGATCATGTATGATCGTTGGTGACCCAATCTCAAAATACTAGTCTTATCACCACCAATAGTATGATATTTAGGAGAAATCATAGTTGTTGGAACATGAATGCCATTAGTAGCATAGAGATTAGCCAACCTAAAGTCGACGCTAGGTTCAACATGGGTAGAAGGTGATAGAAAATTGTTTATAAAAGGTGATAACAATGTGAAATCCTTGTTAGTGAAAATTGTGACCAAGGGATACACATCTCCCAAACCCATACTACCATCATTGCACACATCAATGAATTTTGGACATTATGGTGGGGGTAAATTTAAACCAAGTGCTAGGGTTATATGTGATGACATGATATGGGAGTATCACTTGTGAATGATCATTATTATTGCTATTTTTATTTTTCAGATTTAATTGTGTTAGATATTTTGTATCAACGTTTTGGATCACACTTTGTGATCCATTATTATTACTTTGGGGCATTGCTATGCTTTTCATGTTCTAAGTGTTCTTACCATCTCTTCTATATCATATTATTTTAAAGTTACAAAATAAATTATCATGATCATTGGGTTGTGTTGAACCAAAATTAGTTTTAAAGGTTTGCTAAATTTCCAATAGTTCAAGTCTACTCTATAAAGTAACTTTTTAGACTCATCTAATTGATTATGAAAATTTACTAGGAAAAAACAATTGCATAAAAAGTTGGAGAAGCGGTTTGTTATGATATTCCTTCCATTATTTTGTTCTTGATGGGCATATTAGTGGCCTTCCACAACCATTCTTTACAATTGATGGGTATTGGACTATCGAACAAGGATAGAATGTTAAAAGCGCTGGATGACATAGTGTTGGGAAAGATGTCATTATTTATTGATAGTTTTTTCCTTGCTATTGTAATGTATATTTTCCCTTGACCTTAAGGTTAAAAAGATAATATAGTTCAATTTAATTCATAAATTAGTTGCTAATTAGCATTTAAATTGTAACATTATTTTCTTATTATCCTAATGAATTGTAATTAAGTTAATGGACAAATAATTGATACATATAATCTTTCACCTTAGACTTGGAACCACTTGAATCTTACAAATAAAAAAAAGTACAAATACAAGAGACAAAAAAAATATGTTAGGAAGAATTTACAATAGAGAAATAATTATACTTCAAAAAACCATAGTAAATAGATAACCATAATGATAAGCAATGAATCACTTATTTTGTTTTCTAGAACCACCACTTTACCCAATCTCTTTTTTCATCTAATTTCTAAAACTAAATTAATATTTGTTCATCGAACAACCTAAAAGGAAACAATAAGAAAAAACTCCTATTTTGAATTTTCTACTCTAAATGTAGTTAATTAATATTGTTGTTCTCTTAAATGCACTAAAAATAGAGTGTTTAGAGTGAAATGCTATTATTAGTATATATAAACTCGCGATCACTGCAACACTTATGATTCCACAATGATAGTCAAAAAAAATTCCTTACAATAAGTGAACAACTAAAATTTATGTGATTTGAAGGAATTGTATTAAAGGCACTCCATGTCATTTGCCCCATGTTTTAGAAATTTTGAACCTCCTAATGTTTAGTAATATTATGAAATTGTTTCGTTGTACTTAGGCAAGTCAACCTCTACGATTTAGGTATTATAGGAATCTAGCAAGTCTGCCCATTTAATAAAATACAACATACATGCCTTGAACAACGTAGCATCCAATTTAGAAAACAATACCCATTCAATCTGCTCTCTTTTCTTCTTCAACAAGTGCTTGGTCCAATTATTTTCCTTGTTAGGTTGTTCATCATTCATATGATTATCATTTTTCCTAATAGAGTGTGAGTAAAGGTTGACAACATTAAAAATAGGACTTTTTTCCACATCCTTGGGAATGTCAATCACATAAGAACTGTTGTTTATTCTTTTTAGAAATTCTCAAGGCTCAATTTTATTGGGCTTCAACTTGTTGTAGGCACTCCTAGGATACCTCTCCTTGCATAAATATACCATGACCATTTCCCCTTGATTTTTTTTCCACCTATGAAAATCAAAAGTTTTCTCATATTATTCATTGATAACTTGCTATTTATGCCTAACTCGTTGATGTATCTCTTGTATACTCTCTACAATAACTATAACATCTTGGCTGATTTGAGATTTAAGAGTAGAGCAAATAAGTCCATAATTCATTTAATATTTGTACCAATAATAATATGAAATGGAAATGTACTTGTAGACTTGCTAATATTGAAATTATAGGAAAATTCAACTTAGGATAGTATCAAATCCCATTTCTAAGGATTTTCATCAACTAAGCACCTCACTAGATTGTACAAGCTTCTATTCACCACCTCTATTTGATCATTTCTTCGGAGTGGTACATTGATTCTAATATCATAGCCTATTGTCCAATTTTTTGCACAAGGTTCTCCAATAGTTGGTTAAGGATTTAATGTCACTATAATTGGTAATGGTTCTTGGAATACTACACAATTATAATACTTCCATAGAGAGCAAATGTGTAGCTTGACTTGCATCATTTGTCTTCTTAAAATTTGTGAAGTAGGTCGTATTGGAAAAGGGGTCCACCCCTACAAGCACTAAATCATGTCATCTTTTGGTTTTTGGTAGTCCCAAGACAAAATCTTTGGTTCAATATTAGTCTAGGGTTCCTTTGGAGTAGGTAGACATATAGGAATGCATTTGAAACACTTTACAAGTAATCACAAACCTATTCAAATCTCTTGTTATATTTGGTCAAAATATTTTTCACTCACTAATCCCAAGGTATCATCTCTTCCAATGTGTTTTCTCTACCTACTTAAGTGCATCTCTGCAACTAATTTTTCTCTCCTTGAAATGAATTCATACTTGCATAATCTTGACCACTTAGGATTGGATAATTTCCAATAGATGAATCATCTACTTATTAACCCTTAATTTATTCAAATCCAACCAACTCATTGCTCATTACAATTAGGATATGATGCATTCTACTTAGTGCATCAATCACTATATTGGTTTTACCACTCCTGTAGCGTACAACAAATTTATATGCCTACAAAAATAAATCCCATTTGGCATGTTTGTGGGATAAATTACCTTAGGAATTTATGTAGTTCAAGGCTTGATTGTTGTTCATAAAAATGAATTCCCTATGTACAAGATAATGCCTCTAATATTTTAGTATTTGTATGACAACATAAAATTTATTATCATTAGTATTTTTTTTCTTTATTTACTTTTCACTAAAAAAGCCATAAGTTTACCTTGTTGTCTTAAAACTCCTTTGATAACTACCTTTAAAGCATCACACTCAATTGTAAAAAGTTTCTCAAAATTTGGTATAGCAAAAGTTAGATCTCTAATTATCCTTCTTTTGTGCTATGCAAAGCTGATGTTGGTTGCCTTTTTCTAAGTAAATACTTTCCTTCCTTTGGAATTAGTTAAGGGTGCAATAATACCATTTAAATTCATAATGAACCTCTTATAAAATTTTACCATCACATGGAAGATCCCTACCTTTTGATGATAAATAAACAAGTTCAATACTATTTTTTGGTAAATTAAATCTCTATCCAGATATGACTTCAATGTATGAGATTCAAGTCTTGGACTACATCAACATGAAAATTTGAAACTTATATGCAAATCTGAAAATTAATTTGCCTTAATATGAAAATACCATGATTAGATCTATCTCCTTTATGATGCCAAAAAAAACCAACATAACATGCTTAATAAACACTACCTTATGTGAGCTTATAACAACAATATTTGAAGAATAACATCACCATAAGATAAAAATAATGAGGCTCAAATCAGCAACACAAGAGCATCACATAACACAAGATTTATGTTGAGAAACCCTTGCAGGAAAAAACTCCACCAAGAAGAGAGGCCAAGTATGCATTATCATGGGGGGAAACCCTTTGGTGAAATGGTGGGGCTTTTTGCTTGTAGAGCCAACAACCAAGGTTCAAACCTCACAGGGTCACTCTCTACCGTGTCAACAATGGAGTTTGTTGTTTACCCTCATATTAAGGGGAGGCTCCTTGGTGAATTGGTGGGGCTTTGCCCGTGAAAGCACCAACCAAGCCCCAAACCTTAATATTAAACTTTAAAGGTTTTTGGAGCAGAAGGATGGCGGGTCTGCGGCAAAGACGCTGCTGAGGGCTCACGCCGCACGGTGTGGTGCGTCAAGCTTCTGTGCATGTGCTGGCTCGATGGGGGATCAGATTCTTCAATCTTTTGTGCATAGAGGGGTGGGTCTTTTGCTGTTTTTGGGGAGGGGTGTCTTGTTTTTTGTTGCAGATCTTATTCGGTGGTTCCTGAGGAGCGTAATTTCTTCTATTTTGGACCTTGCTTTGGTTGGGTGGGTTGTCAGCTTGTAGTTTGGTGTGTGGGGCTCTCTTATTCCTTTTTGTTTCTTCAGTTTTGGTGGAGCTGGGGTTGTGGCATCTAGGGTTTGGTAAGTGGAGGTGTGTGGCTTGAATTGGTGGGGGTGGCTTTAATGGCTTTGAGAAATGATTTGAACGGGGTACCAGGGGAGGCAGCTATGGCCGAGGTAGGGGATGGGGTTCCCACCCCATCTTCTCCTGGTATAGGCTTGTCAAAGATTGGTGCTTTTAAGTTACAGAAGGTTAATGGTTGCTTGGAAAGAGCTCAAGTGCGCCTGGTGGTGGTTATTCAAAAAGAAGCGGTTGCTGATGATTTAGAGTATTTCAGCAAACATGTTTTAATCTGTAAGTTTTTGGGGATGAGGGTTTCTTTCCCCTTCCTTGAACCTTGGATTCGAAGGACTTGGAATCCAGAGGGGGATTTTGAGATTTTGCTAGCAGCGAATAATTTCTTCTTGGTAGACTTCTCATGCATATCAAATAGAAATAGGGCTTTCGAAGGTGGTCCGTACTTTTATAATCAGGTCGGGTTGTTCATTAAACCATGGCATGTAAGTTTTAATTTGGCAGAGGAGTTGCCATCCAAGGTCTCAGCGTGGGTGCGCCTTCCTTGACTGCCACTTGAATGTTGGAGGAGTGATATTCTACAGTCTATTGCCATGGCATTGGGAAAACCGATTGGTCCCTCTCAACAGACTCTGGAGAAGAAATTTTTTTCCTATGCTCGGGTTTGTGTGGAGATTGATTTAAGTCAGCCTTTGTCAGACTCTATTGACCTAACAGTGGGTTCTACTTCATGGACACAACCCCTAGATTATGAAACCCTGCCGTTTAGATGTCGTTTATGTCATGAGTATGGTCATCTCCTGAAAAGGTGTCTGCGTGCTTCTGGTGTGGGTAACTCAAGGAATGGGAAGGATACATCAAACTTAGGGTTTGAAAAGGGAAAAGGACCCATGCAAGAGGTGACTCTTGATAAAGATGGGTTTGTGCCTACCAGGGCCTGAAATAAAGGTCGAGGGATGAAGAGAACTTTTCGAGATCACCAGGAGGAGGGGGTTTTCAACAAATTTGATGCATTGAATGATTTAATTCATGAGGAGGGGGTCTCTCCTGACATGCATGTGGAGGCTACCCCAGTTACTTCGCTCCACCCTGTGCCTATGGATCCTACATCTTTGGCTTCTGGTCCTACGATGGCTCCTGAGGAAGTAAAAGATTCTTCTATTCCCTCCCCTGAGGTTGGGATTGGGGATCCGTGTGCCGGGGTTGGTACTTCTTTGGTCTCTACTGATATAGGAGTGAGCTTAGCTGGAGGTTTAGGGTCTGGAGGCTCTACAAAGAGTAAAGCTTCCTTTTCTTCTCATATTTTGGGTGTGCATCAAAAGTCCTTGAAAAAGAGTACTCCTGACAAGTCCGAAAAGGTGGGTAGGAAGAAGGATCAAGAAAAAATTAAGTTGGCTGGTGAGATGTTGGTTGAATCTGGGTTGGTGAAGACCTTAGATTCTCACTTTTCCCAACCATCGTGATGATTGTGCTCTCATGGAATGTGAGGGGTATGAATAGCATCCCTAGACAAAAGGCTATTCGGGATTTGGTTTGTGCTCATTCTCCGGATTTGTTTTTTCTCCAAGAGACGAAGTTATATGTTGATAGCATGATGCAGAGTGCTTCTAAAATTTGGAATAGAGGTTTATGTCAGTGTGTGGGTGCACAGGGGAGCTCTAGTGGTCTTGCCTGCTTTTGGGATCCTCGGCGGGTCTCTCCTATTGGGTGGTTTTCTAGTAGATTCTCCATCTCTCTTATTGCTTTAAGTTTGGAGACTGGAGAAAGAATTTTTTGTCCAATATCTATGCTCCGTCGAATGTCCCTGGTAAGAGTCTTTTATGGTCTCATATAATTTTTTTGAGATCGTTGGATCCCTTTTTATCCTAGATCATGTCAGGGGACTTCAATGCAATTGTCTCTCTTGAGGAGAAAAGGGGGGTGTGGCTCGTCTAGACACCTCATTTGATCTTCTACGTGAGAATCTGGCCTGACTTCAGCTTGTGGACATCAAACCCTTAAATGGTATGTTTACTTGGAATAACAGGAGGCTTGGGGAAGAAGCTATTTCTGAAAGATTAGATAGGTTTTTGGTATCCAGTTTTTGGGTTAGTGACAAGTGGCTAACAAGCTCTGAAATCTTAGATTGGTGAGGAACAGATCACTGGCCGATCAAGTTCTCTGCTCGCCTGACTGGTGGCTCTAAGAAACAAACTTTTAAGTTCTAGATTATGTGGCTTAGGGAGGAGGGTCTTTTTGACTTAGTGTCTAAATGGTGGGTGGAAGGTCGTCTAGCTTTTGGGATTGCTATGTACACTTTTATGAAGAGGCTTCAATATGTGAAGTATAAACTAAAGCATTAGAATAAGCATCAATTTGGCAACATTTTTCAGCAGAAAAGGGTAGCCCAGGAGCATCTGGATTCTATTACTAGGTAGATCAAGGAGCATGGGTTGGATGTGGTTTTGAGCAGGTTAGAGGATGCAGTAGTCAAAGTACTTGAGGAATGGGAGCTTTGTGAAGAAATGTTTTGGAAGCAGAAGGCTCATATTAATTGGCTTCAAGAAGGGGATAAGAATACCTCCTTCGATAATTCAGTAAAGGCTAGAAGACAGGGTAACACTATCTCTTCTCTTTGTTCTTCAGAGGGATTTGTTCTTTCTTCCTCTTTGGAAATTTCTAATGAGGCTGTTCGTTTCTTCTCTAATCTTTTTACTGAGGATACCCCGCTGGCCATTGAGGAGGAAGACTCTATCCTGGCATGTATCCCTCCTTTGGTGACAATGGATATGAATTCCTCTCTTCTTCAACCTATTTCTCTGAAGGAGTTAGAGGATGTGGTGTTTCAGCTGAAAAAGGGGAAGGCTCTTGGTCTTGATGGGTTCTCTGTCGAGTTCTATCAGGAATTTTGGGAAGTGATCAAGCTTGATTTGTTGGAGGTTGTGCAAGAATCTCTAAGGAACAAGCAAATGTTGAGAGCTATGAATGCCACTTTTCTTGCCCTTATTCCTAAGAGTGAGGGTGCCGATTCTCTAGATCTCTTTCAACCAATTGCTTTGTGTAATGTGGTGTATAAAATCATCACAAAACTAATTGTCAAGCGCTTGAAGCCTTGGTTGGATAAGCTAGTTTCAGAGGAACAAGGGGGCTTTGTAGTGGGTAGAAAAATTCTTGATGGAGTTGTGATTGCAGTGGAGGCTATTCATTCTATGGCCTCTTCAAGGGATAAGGCTATGTTCATAAAATTGGACATGTCAAAGGCCTATGATAGGGTCAATTGGGGTTTTCTAATCAAAATTCTTGGAGCCTTTGGGTTCAGCAGTGAGTGGATCGATTGGGTTATGTGTTGTGTGAAGACGATCTCCTTTTCAGTTCTCATAAATGGGGAATCCTCTGAGTTGTTTGGTGCCTCTAGAGGTCTTAGACAAGGAGATCCTTTATCCCCTTATCTGTTCATTTTTATGGCTGAAGGTCTGGGGAGGCTCATTAAGTCCTAGGTTGCGGCTGGGCTTATACATGGTTGGAACTGGAACAACTCCCTTTCTCCTCAATTCCATCTTCAGTTTGTGGATGACTCGGCCTTGATGGGGGTTGATAAGGTAGCGGAAGCAGTTGCTTTTCGTCATACTTTGGATTGCTACCTAGCTGTCTCAGGACAACACATTAATGAAAGTAAGTCATGCATTTATTTCTTTAATACCCTCAGGCTTATTCAACAATGTTTTGCTAGGATCTTAAGGTTTTAGGTGGGGAAACTTCCCTTTACCTATCTGGGTATCCCTCTGGATGTGCGCCCACCTCCCAGGTATTTTTGGCAGGAGGTGATTGATAAATTTTGAGGACTGGTTTGTCACTAGACCTATAGATGGTTATCAACGGTGGGTAGAGCCACTCTTTTAAAGTATGTTGTGCAAGCTATACCTATTTACAGATGTTTTGTGATGACTTCTCCTTCAAGTTTCATCAAGGATTTTGAGGGGCTTTGTAGGAAATTTCTTTGGTTGGGTAATCTCCTCTCGAGAAAGTGGAGCTTAATTAAGTGGGAAGTTGTTTGTCAGTCGAAGCAAGATGGGGGCCTGGGATTGCGTAGAGTGGATTGGAATGGACAAGCGTTGGCAGCTAAGTTGTATTGGAGGTGGTGTTCACATCAACATCAGACCTGGGCTAAGATTCTTACCTTCAAATATCTTGGGGAGGTGGATGGTGCTGAGGTTCCCCACTTTAGTCTTTTGGGTAGAGGGTCTATGATCTGGGAAACTCTCAAGAGGGGAGCTCTGCTGGTTAAAGAAAGCTTGTTTTGGATTTGTAATAGAGGTTTTGATGCTCTCTTCTGGTTTGACTCTTGGGATGGCTTCCCGCCTATCCTCTCCTCACATCCTCACTTGGAGAATTTAAGCAGGATTTTTGTTCAAGCTGGCTAGAGTAGAGTGATGGACTTCAAAGCCCCTCAAGTCTTGGGACAGACTGTCATTTATTAGTGGAAGGTTATGCAAGAGTGGCCTTTGGGCAATTCTTTGGAGGATAGGAGGGATTTGTCCTCCATTTTAGCTGATAGAGTGTGTTGCTCGCTTCGGGAGAGGGATGTGTTGGCTTGGGGCTCAGATCCTAAAGGGAAGTACTCTGTGGCTTCAGGGTATCGTGCTCTGGATAGGCAAGCTTTAGGCAGTGCTGAGGTTCCTTCATGGAAAAACATCTGGAATAAATTCTCCTGGCTAAACAATTTTTTCTCTTGGCTAGTGGTGTATGGCAGGTGCTTGACTTGGGACAACCTCTGCAAGCAGGGTTTCCAAGTTCCCTCTTTATGCTTTCTGTGTCTCAAAGATGTTGAGACTATTTTTCATCTTTTCTTTCAGTGCCCCTTTGCTAGGACTATTTGGAACTTCTAGTGGGGGCTTGGAATATGTTGTGTCGGCATCCTTCATCTCTTGGCGAGTTATGGCAGAATACTGGGCCTTCAAAGGCAAAGACTTCATTTTTGCACATTGCCTAGCCTATTGGCCCTAGTCTAATTATTTGAAAATTTTGGTTGGAGCGCAATGAAAGGTCTTTCTGGATAGGAAGTTACAGTGGGCCAAGTTTGGGCTCACATTCTCAGGGCTCTTCAAGAGACGTTATAGGCTAAATGTGATTTGTCAGTACCGGTTGATCCTGGGGATACTGGAGTTATTCAGAAGTTGGGGATTTCTATTGGTAGTACTGGAAGGCTCAAGGTCGGGCGGGGCATGCGCTCTAGAGGGAAGGTCTTCAGAGGAGGGCATTGGATGCTTCCTCCCTCTGGAGTATTAAAAATCAACACTGATGGGTCTTCTAGAGGTAATCCTGGGCACGCTGGTATTGGTGGGTTGGGCAGAGATAGTTCAGGGGTGGTTGTGTTCTTTTTCTCATAGTATATGGGGCAACACTCCAATAACTTCATGGAGGTGTTGGCAATTCTTTCAGCCTTGAAGAGGGCATACGCTCTCGACTAGAAACATATTATATGTGAATCTGATTCTCAGGTGGTGGTAGATTTGATAAATGGATGACATTTTGATGTTGTTAGTTGGCATTTGGCGGTGGTGGCAAAAAAATTTCCAACCTTGGAGATTTACTGGATTCAGTCACTTTTTCCCATATCCCTCGTGAATGGAACAAGGTGGCTGGTGGGCTGGAAAAAGTGGCCTCTGAGAAGAGTGGGACATGGTTGGTGGAGGATTGGGATAGTTTACCAAGGGACCTTGCCCAGGATTTGGAGGGTTGGGTTACTGAGGATGTGAAATGCTGCATTAATGATTCTTGATCTCTTGCTTGTTGTCTTGGGGCCCCTTCAGGGTTTTCTTTGCCTAATGCTTTGTACCTCTCTTGCTGATTAATAAAAGTTTTTACCCCTCTTTTTATAAAAAGTATGCATTATCATCAAATAAATGAGATTACAATACAATCACTTTCATTCTCCTCTTTTCCTTCACCATGGAAAAACTTGTGTACCTATGAACAACTTCCTTAAGCCTCAACTTGTCCTTGTTCCTATAGAGTAAAATGACATTCAACTATTCCTCATCCTTTTTACATCCAAAGAGCTGATTTTATAAATGTGTGAAGAGGTCTTAAGCCCAAAACAAGGCTTTCAAATATGACTGTTCAATCCAAATGATGCAACCCTTAGAAATCCTCCATAAAATATGAAAGGACACATATTTTGGCTCCAATACTTTCCCTCTAACATGGGTGCCCAAACTTGGAAGATAAACATTACATTAAATGTGATAAATGATGGAAAACCAAGTGACACATGTTGCCTCTTTCCAAGCACCCACTTAGAGAACCCCACTAGTCACACATTTATCCTTTCCTTTATCTTTTCTTATCCCATTCTAGGCATCCACATGTGGGGAGAACAATATTAAATATTTATGTCCACACGTCACCTTTACTACTTCTAGTGGACCCATCACCCCTTATGAGTATATTACAAACAATGGTGAGAATATACACCCTAAGTGCCTAGAGAAACTTTCCAAGGATTTTGGAACCTTGACATAGGATTTACAAGGTGGATGGAACCTTAATCCTAACACCTTTTTGATACTTAGTAATCCATTAAAAAATTGCCTCTTTTTCTAGATCTATGTGTAGTTAGGGTAAAAATTTAGGGCAAATGCATAAACAAATTATAATGAAACCCTAACAAGCACAATAGAGCACAAACTAGCATGAAATGGAAACAAGAAAGCAAAGCAAACCGATCTCCAAACTAGATTTGATTTATCTCCATTGCTCTTCTCTACCTCACATGAGAATGCAAGATTTCAAAGGATTGTTGATGGAGGAATGTCGGTTGCTCATTTTCGCAACATAACAATAAGATGTAGATGATAAAGGAAATATAGATAGATAGATGAGAATATTGGAGGAAATTTTGGAAGAGTGTGGATACTAGAAGAAGATCCCTCCAAATGGCTTGTGAGAGGCCATATTTATAGAGTTTTGATGTAGAGGGAAGAAGATTTGATTTTGGAGATAAGATTTGATAAGAATTTGATTTTTGCTTTATTTGAAAAAAGAGGAAATCAAACAAGATAAGATAAGATAAGATTTAAAAAGATAGAAAGATTTGATTTTCTGTTTTAAAGGAAATAAATCCTAAAAATGATGAGAGAGATAATTGATGAATTATCTAATTAAATTAATTAATTAGATACACATGAGTTCCAATTTTGGAAAGAAAGCAAGAAGATATTTTTAGGATTTTATTAATTTATAAATATTTGATTTATTTAATTAATGTTGGATTTATGATTTAATTAATTAAATAATATAAATTATTTAATTAACATTAGAAGAAAGAAGGGATTATGAATAGAAAGGGAATAAATGAAATTAGTCAAATAAATAATATTTATTTAACTAATTAGATGATGACATGGGACATGGGTTCCTAGCGAAAATCATGCTACAAGATGTCTAAATGATTTAATGTTGTGACGTGTTGTAAGAGGACATTTTTGGGTGTCTACATTTTGCCCCTTTGAGATGATGTTCGAGATGATGGGATTTGTGTCGAGTAACATCATTTCAAAGAAGTTGAGGTATGGGTAAAAGAAAATGGATAATGAAGGAAAGATAGGATAATGATGATGGGATGATGATGTAAGGATATGATGATGATGGGATGATGATGCCCCTTCGAGAGGATAGGTGGGTTGAACAAACATAGTATGCTCTCGAAATAAAATAAAATGATAATGAGGGATAAGATGAATGATGCAAGATAGGAAGTGGATGAAGGAGATGAATGATACGTTATGCTGCAAGAAAGTGAGAAATCATGATGTTTGATGTAGCACTAGACATGATGCACCAAGGTATAAGGACCAAGGTGACAATGTGTCTCGTTCCCCAACCTAATACAACCTTATCTAGATACAAGATATGAATATTAGCTGGGAGTGATGCAGATTTGATGCAAATGCAAGATAAAAAGGATAACGCACACAAGCAAGCAAGCATGCATGCACAAATGATACAAAAATAAACAAGGTATTTCCCTTGTCAAGCTATTAATCATTGATTAATTGATTGATTGATGATGATGATAGTGTTTTCATTGTGGAGAATGATATATACCTAGATCAACACAAGGATGATTGATTAATTGATTAGGTTTACAACAAGTTAGGATCAAGATCAAAGGTTGTGATTATATAATTTGACTTGTTTGATTGAATTGAATTTGAATTATTGCTTGGAATGATTTGAAGATGATTGATTTGAAGATTTGGATGATGATTGATGAATTGAATTGAGGAATTGATTTGCTTGGAATGATTTAAGTTGGAGTGATTTGATTAGAGGATTGATTGATTGATAATTTGAAGATTGATTTGAAGGAGATGAATTAATGCGTTGAACTGATTGGAAGAAGTGATTTGGTTTGATTTTATTGCTTGGATTTTTGTTGGCTATTTGATTTTTTTGTCTTTTATAAGGACCTTTTTCCAATTTTTTGTATTTTTGGGGATATTTTGATTTTTTGGGATTTTTTTCAAGACTTTTTTGAAATGTTTTGAGATGCCAATGGATGCCAATTTGGGTAGCCTTTGTTCTAGATACCAATGACAAGGGAAAACCAAGTCTAGGTGCAAGGAGATAGATGGGATTAATGGATGAAAGGATGGGTGATAGGATAAGGGATAAAAGGCTCATGATAGATGGATGGATAAAAAGGATAGGTCATAGTAAGGGATAAAAGGCTCATGATAGGATATGTAGGATAGTAGTTGAAGGATGGGGAGATGGAGGTATGTGGGAATGGAATCATGACCAACGATTGCACACACCGTGTTAAACATTGAAGCTTTTGATGGAAAGGTGGTGTAGGAAGCAATGGAAATGTTTGCTTAGGAGATGGTTGATGCAATGCTTTAGGTACCCACATAGACTTAGTATTTTTATGAGTTTTATTTTGCTTGTGGGATTTAGGAATTTGAGACTTTTGAATGGAATGAGAATGTGGGGTGGAAATGGATGGTTGGGATTTTTTAAATGTAGATGCCTCGCTTGATTTTATTTCCTTTTTCTTAGGGACCCAAACCATTCTAGTTTTGGAATTTTCTTTTGGAGGTATGGGATTATATAGCTTTTTAGATGTACTTGGCTTTGACTTTTTGCAATTGTATCTTTAGGTATTAGGACCTTCAAGATTTTAACTTTATGTGTAGAGGCATCCAAATTTTTATTTTGGAATCCATTGGTTTTGGTGATATGAGTGGAAGCTTTATGTTTAGACAATGTGTTCATTTGTTGTTCATGATCAGGATTTTTGTAAGATTTATGGATAGATGGATAAGAGGATTGGAGGATAGGGATATTAGGTGTTGGGAGTAGTGGAGGTAGATTAGATAAAGGGATATTAGGAGTTTGAAGCAATGTTGGTAGAGTAGATGATGGAAGGTGTACGGTCACATGCTTTTGTGATTTTTAGGATGATGGAGGTGGAATGGCAACATCTATTTTGGGTGTATGATAGGGCTTATGATGGAATGAGGTGGACTTAGGATGCATGGAGGAAGTACCAACATCTTGAGATTGGTGTCCTTGGGGTGTATATCCAAGGCCATAAGAGTGTGGAGGGACCTTGACATGGATTGGGTCCAAAATACCTTGTTCATAAAGGCCTAATCCTTTACCTCGATAGTTCATGTTTTGAAGCATGCGATGGACAATGGGACTAGGTATGTTTTGGACACTAGACTTGAGTTCATTATTAGATGAAGAAGGTGAAGTGGATAAAGGTTGTTGATGTCTTAAGGAGGAACATTCATGAATAAAGGTGGATAGACCAATAGGACATGTTGGTGGATTTGAAATGGGGTTGATAGTGGATGTGGAAGGATCATTAGTATCTTGATTATGTTCATTTAGATCCACACTATTGGTTTTATCTTCTACATTTGCCTGGGAGGCATGTGTCTCAACATGACAAGTGGATAATGTGGGATCATGGATAGGACTAGGTAGGGGGTGTATAGGAGCAATGGAGTTTTCTTGCTCATGGATAGGTGAAGTGATAGGCTCTTGACCATGGAATGCATAGAGTTGGCTAAGAGGATCATCGTGGTCTTCTTGATCATGGGTAGGATCTAGATCATAGAGGAGAGCTTGATCATGAATAGGACCAAGTATGTTATGAGTGGGATTATTGGAAGGGCCTAGATCTTGATTAGAATGAGAGGTTAATGTTTCCTCATGCTTAGGATAATGCTCTTGACATAGCTCTTGGATTTGAGTGGAAATGGAAGTGGAAGGCTCTAGAAGAGGCTTGGTATGCTCTTTGTGATCAACAACATGAGGGCATGATGGAATTTGACTTAGACATATAAGATCAATAGGTTGTGGACCACATAATGGAGTTCATTAATGGGTGCTTGACATGGGGATGGTCTATTTCGTGCTAGTAGTCTTTGGAGAAAATCATCAAAGGATTCTTTGGTTGATGGATTAGAGCTTGGGAAGTTGGATGGTGGTGTTGGTGTAGGACTAGTATGATTTGAGATAGGCATTGTATTAGATGGTGATGGAGGACTAGTAAATGGAGTGGTGTATGATTCCAAACTTAAGGTGGTATTTCCCTTTTCAATAGTATCATTAAGATGACCTAAGATTTCTACAAAGTTCTCATCATCACTAGGAGAAAAGTTTGACCCACCTCGGAGGATATATGGTTTTGGATTATCTTCATGATTAGGTGAAGGGACTCCTTGAAGTATGACCTTGGGCTTATGACTAGGATTGTTAAGGATTAGGACCATTTTAGCAAGTGCTTGACTAGGATTTAGGGTGACGATGATGATGTGGAATGATTAGATTGGATGACTTGGATTGATTAGGATGAAATTGATTGGAATGTGATTAAAAAGAGGATGATTAGAATGATATTTTTATGTGTTGGTGTTTATAGATAGATATGGAAATTTGCAAACAAATTATTACACATGTACACACATGAATCACACACTCAAGACACATAAGAAATTTTGAATTTAAAATTATGAATGTGATGATTAAGCACACACTTGAAGAAGACACATCAACAAGTCCTAGAACTAGTCAAGTGGGTATGGAAAATTAGGTCTTAAGCTAGGATGCACGAGGTTGACTAGGGATGATTTGAAAGAAAAATCCTACCACACAACCAGGAGAAAGGGGTAACCCACCCTTCACCTTCATTTCCCAAAGGTATAAAGTTCTTTGGGGCTTAGCCAAGAGTGACAAGATTTCAACTCCCAAAGGAGGGTGTCTTTTGATTCATCTCTCGATTGAGGTCATCCCTTGGAGTGGTGTGTGTATCCAAGTAGACCTCATAAGAAGGGTTTGACAAAAGTGAACCAATTGAGGTGTTTTTTGATCACACACACACTTGATTCACACTCGCAGTTATTAATTTCCCTTTAGAAAATTGAATAGTGTGTAAAACAATTCAAGTACTTGTTCTTTTTAGATCCCAAAGCCAAATGTGTAGGAGGAAATTTGTCCATTTCAACCCAATTTCAATGATGTGACAGCAAACAAGATGTTCTTTTTAAGCCCAAAATCCAAGTGTGTGATCAAACAAGTTGTTCTTTTTAAGCCCCAAATTGAAGTGTGTTGACAAGCAATGATTAGAGATGAAAGATGGAATGTGTGCACCTGATTGTTTTCATCCTTAAATCTATTGTAGATGTTGATTCCAATGCTATTCCAGTGCCTTAGATTCACCTACAAAATTATAAAATGATATTAATATAATGCAACCATAAAAAAAATCCCATCAAACAAAGAAAATTGTAATTTCAAATACATAGCCGAATTATATTTGATTATTTCAAGACATTTTTTATCTGAAAAATAAAAAATAAAAGAAGAGAACCCTACTAATTTTTCAAGAGATTTCCAAAAATGTAAAGAAGTTAGAAAAATTCCTTATTTTACGCCCATAAATGTGGATTTATGAAAACCCTAGGGAAAATAAAGATCAAGCATTTAGCACCATATGTGACCTCAAAATCAAATATGTAAAAACATACCCCCATTACAATTTTAAGAGCTTTCCAAAAATGTAAAAATTTCTAGAAAATTCACTCATTTGTGCCTAAAAACGCAATTTTATGAAAAAACATAAAATCATGATAACTCCTACAAAAATGGTGATAAACCTACAATTTTTCTACTGTAGCTTCCTTAGATTATGGAAAAACTTCTGTGAAAATATTTAGAAAAATTTGCAGTCATTTGGAAGATATGATGAAATCTTTAAAACCTAGTGTTTTGTCAAAAAAATGGCAGATCTACAACAAAAAGTCAATAAAACCTACAAAAAGCAAGCTAGATCAAAGGATTTCACATCAGGATCACCAATGTAGTTAGAGTAAAAATTTAGGGAAAATGCATACAGAAATTATAATGAAACCCTAACAAGCACAATAGATCATAAACTAGCATGAAATGAAAACAAGAAAGCAAAGCAAACCGATCTTCAAGCTAGATTTGATTTATCTCCATTGCTCTTCTCTACCTCACATGAGAATGCAAGATTTTGAAGGATTGTTGATGGAGGAATGTTGGTTGCTCATTTTTGTAGCATAATAATAAGATGTAGATGATAGAGGAAAAATATATAGATAGATGAGGAGATTGGAGGAAATTTTGGTAGAGTGTGGATACTAGAAGAAGATCCCTCCAAATGGCTTGTGAGAGGCCATATTTATAGAGTTTTTATGTAGAGGGAAAATATTTTATTTTGGAGAGAAGATTTGATAAGGATTTGATTTTTGCTTTATTTGACAAAAGAGGAAAACAACAAGATAAGATAAGATTTAAAAAGATAGAAAGATTTGATTTTATGTTTTAAAGGAAATAAATCCTAAAAAAGATGAGAGGGATAATTGATGAATTATCTAATTAAATAAATTAATTAGATACACGAGTTCCAATTTTGGAAAGAAAGAAAGAAGATATTTTTAGGATTTTATTAATTAAATAAATTTTTAATTTATTTAATTAATGTTGGATTTATGAATTAATTAATTAAATAATATAAATTATTTAATTAACACTAGAAGAAAGAAGGGATTATGAATAGAAAGGGAATACATGAAATTAGTCAAATAAATAAGATTTATTTAACTAATTAGATGATGACATGGGTACCTAGGGAAAAACATGCTACAAGATGTCTAAATGATGTAATGTTGTGACAAGGTGTTGTAAGAGGACATTTTTTGGTGTCTAACTAAGAATACCAAAGTTTCCTTGCAAAGCTCACTATTTTTAAGGTTGATAAATGTAACATGCCCCTTGTTCTACATAGTAATATTCCTATGTTTTACTGCAAGTGAATTTAATCTAATGGCTAAACACATAGCAATAAAAAAAATTCTTTTCAAAACAAGATAAAATGCACACATGATAGCAACAAAATATCTCTCTTATTTCATTCAATAATTTGTACAATATTTCCAAAGAAATGATTTCATAATCCAAATACAAAATACATTTTCCATATTTCAAGGAAATAGATACAAGTTACATACATAGCTCATTTGAGCTCCATTGGCACTAGAAATACAATTGATCAGGAAATCCCCTTTCAAATCTTGGCTTACCGATTGGGAGGAGAAGCATCACTAGAAATACATTTTCCATCCACAAACTAACTATGGTCCTTGGCACATCTACCACATATGGTAAGATGGCCCTACCCTTCAACGAAGAGCTTTGGTCTAGAAACCACATAGTACTAGCCTATACTAAGTTGGTGTTGTGTCTTGCATAACTAGAACTTTACCATACAACACATCTATGTTCTACGTGTATGAAAATCTTAGACTAGCTTCACCTTGTTTCAGAATGGATGTCACACGCTCATCCACCATCCTAACTCGATTTGTTAAGGCAAATTATACTCTATGCATAGACAATTCCCTCCATTGGATAATCTACAATCCCAGGAACAAGGTCTATATACACTAAGTAACCTAAGACTCTTCTACTAGGTTAAACATGTGTTTCCATAACCTACTAATTCGAACTAGCTTAAGTTATATCAACTTCATATATAACTATATTTTCACCCACTCCTTAATATGGAGTATGTATAATCACTTCACACAATAAGGAATTCCATTATGTAACAACAAATGACTATCTATTCTCAAATGTTGAAAACAATCTCTCCCTAAAAGCTTATTACTTTTTCAAACAACAAACAATAAAATATAATCGATTCAAAATTGAACAAACATAAAAGAGTAAGATTCAACATGCTTGTAAGTATAAAGCTCCAATTGATCTAGCTGGTTTCCAATCTTAGCCTCCTCAAATCGGCTTGCTAATTGGCAAAAAATCACTTCTACACTTCCCCAAACTTCCTCACAAATTCTCACAATAAAATTGTTGCAATTCACTCTCAAACTCTCTCATAAAACTCGGGAAAAATAGAACAGAGCTGTCAAAAAAATAACAACAAGGTGCGAATTATGTGTCCCTTTGAGGTAAATAATGCCTCTTTATATACATAAAAATCAACTTCCAAATGCTAGAAACATGGTGGATGGATTGAAACTTCTCAGTTTGCATGGTTTAACTTAGCTTGGCAAACAAAAAGGTGGTAGATTTTAAACATAATACTCAAAAAATTAACACAACAGATCGCTTCTTTAAAAGACAACAAGAATGCATTTCAGATATGCAAGGTAAAAGGTTAAACAGGTCAACTCTAATCTTGTCATCATTCACATGACTTATTCTCCCATTTACTCTGGTTTCAATCGCTGTACAAAGCTCACAAAATAGAATTCTAATGCAAAGAAGATATTCATAGTTTGGTTCCACATTAACCTCTTTACGTGCTTTTGGTGTTTTGCAGATTATGACTAAGTCAAAGCTTTTAATTTTTTGCAAATATCTTTCAATACACATTGACCAAGTCTCATATATTCCCATGCGCCTTCCTTTATATATTGCATTCTATTTGCAAGCAAGAAAAATCTTTATAAATGTCAATAGTGTTGCATATATGTGCGCTTTATTGCTTCACCATTCTGCATTATCTACTATAGTTTACATAGTATGCACTTGGTTTACAATAATATCAACACTTTATATAAACAGTGCTTTATCAATGATTTAGAATATATTAACAATAACAATAATATATATATGTATATATATATACGTATATATATATCAACTCATATGATTATCGATATAATTTATTCGATATTCAAATGTATAAACTTATATCCATTTAATATTCAAACTAATATCGCACATGTATATATATATACATGTCACTTTATCCATTCGATGTTCCTGTGCATATGGGTAACTCGCCCATAAGCATGCATAGATACATCTATCTACACATACTTATGTATGTGATTACTCATGTGTATGAGTTCATCGTGGACATGCGTATATGTATGTATATATACATCCTATATATATGTCATCAATTTTACTTTTAAACAAGTACTCAAAAAACAAAGAAACTTAAACTCTTATTTCAAGCATGACCTCATAAACAACAAAACCTTTCCTAACAATTAATTCAAGGTATCCTACCCAAAACTATTAACTTGTCTATTCTATCAGTGAGTGTGTGAAAGCTTAGTTTAGTCTCTCTTAAGGGTTTCTAGACCAAAATCCTTTTCCTAAGTGATACTTCCCCTCCCTTCTGAAGGCGTGAACCTGCATCTGCAACCAACTTGTCACATTTGGAAGGGTATTTAATCGATCACAAAACAATCACTTACAATATATATTCAATAGTCAACATTAAGATACATAGATAACATTAATTTGAATCAACCATTTATTCCTTATATTTCCAATGATTCATAAAATTAAAGTACATTCACATTTATTTCCATAAAAGTAACAAACACACACTCATATGCAAGTATTTCATCTAGCTAGGTAAAAGTAACTAGGTAAATATACTACAAGGTGTAACAATAAAAAACCAATCTACTTTAAGTGTGTTAAAAACTGATCTTAAATGTTCTTATATATTTCCAACAAAATTCAAGATACCATAAAAAAAAACTATGACAATTTTTTAATGTGTAGTCAAGGTATCCAGAACATTAGACAAGTCAAATTTCATCACCACCCACTCATATAAAGGATCCTTATTTTTGAAGGAATTCTTATACTCGTCACCTTCATGAATTTGAATATTATGGTATCCAATTCTAAGGCCAATCTTGTAGATCTTGGCACCTGATAAGTGATCTAGCAAGTAATTCATTCCTAGCAATGGATGTAGGTACTTCATAATGATTTTATCATCTTCCTCTAAAATCTATACATAATGTCCATTTCTCTTGTTTCTTGGGGGAGAGTAGAGTATGTGTGACACATTCTCATGCTTTCCTTTACAAATCCCTTTTCTAATAATAGTAGTTTCCCTCCTCATTTATTAAAATTTATAGAGGAATTAATTGATAAGCAACCTAATTTGGGAGTTTGGTTATAGGAATTAGATCAATTTGATGCATACTACCTCTTGAAGGAGGAAAACAAGTTGGTATGTTGGATGGTGTCATTTTTGAATATTGGTTTATCAATTTTTGCACCTCCAATGTAACTAATTTCTAGTTTGATTTCTCCTTTTCTCTAGGGTATAATAGACAGTAAGTCTCACCCTTAGACTTTCTGAAAATATGTCTCCAAAAAATTATAAAAATATAGATTTGCTATTTTAGTTGACCCTTCTCCTTTAAAAGGCTTCCAAATAAAAAATTTAACCTCATGTTGTATCTTATGTATTTTGTCTACCATGATGAACCACATTCTTGTCATATTGCTAGGGCCTACCCAATAATAAATGAAAATTTTCTACATCTCACAATGCCTTATCCCACTAGGGTCCAATATTAAAGGCAAAAACAAAATTGACAAAGCACTTTGATCTAAAAACACTTTGATATTTCTTCAACCAATAAATCTTATTAGTTTAGATTTATGAACACAAGAATGATTTTATTTTTGTACCATTTTAGTACTTATTAGATTTTTTATTGAAGTATGTTTTACAATCACCTTGCATACCTTTCCTTGACACTATGTCTAGTTCAAACATTTTTTCTCCTCCAATCACTTCCTATATTTTTTGTTTCTCACTACAAAGGTCTTTTGCAACACTAAATTTCTCCACTTTTAACCTTTAGTTCCATGGTTGAGGCTTCCATTCTCCAAATATTACCTTTCTCATCACCTAACTTTGCAAAATTCCTTTTCTTGGAAGTTGAGCTTCACATTTCCCTTGGGTTTTCTTCTTTGGAAAGTTTGGATGGACTCCATTTTCCTTTATTTTGGATTGCTCTTACCACTTTTACTTATTATTTTTCTCTTTTGATTCAATTTTGGAAGGGAGGAAATGTGCAACATATGTTTCCTACACTAATTATGAGAGAAGGTATGCACAAAAATTGAATTCATCAAAACAATAAAATAAACAAAAAAAGTTACCATAATAATGATTTATGCAAGGAAAACCCTTTTACCTAGAAAAAAGCCACTCACCCCAAAGAAAATCAATTTATTATTCATTAATCAAATTGTTACAATATATTTGTTGAATCTAAGGAACTACAAGAGTATAGCCAACAAGATATCTAAAGAAATTTTGGTAGTATAACAATACTTATAAAACTCACTAGGAAGCCTATATCTCAAGTACCCAACAAATAGGAGAATCAATACATGACATAATCAAGTGGTAATTATGAAACCATGAGCTAAAACCACCAAAAATATGGTGCCCAAATCCCTAGATTCAAAATCCAACATCTAAATTCCAAGATGAGCCCATAGACTAAAATAGCATATTCCTTACACCTATCATAAGCTCATCACAATACACTCACCGAAATGGTTGCTTTCTAATATACATTAAAATATTCCTTATGATGTATCATAAATGCATCATAATTTGGTAAAAAAATGTAACTCCCTTTTACAACTCTTTTAAGTGTCATAGATGCTCTTCAATTTTTGATGTGGGAGACCCAAAATTTATAGGGTATAACTTTTGATCTAGGAAGCCAATTGACCCCATTTTTTTTAAAGATTTATATATTTTCATAATTATATTTCTAAAGTTAAGGTCCACTGCAACATCTTTTTGGGGCCAAAATCAACCTCTAGAGCCTTGAAAAATGTATTTTTGTGTCGTATTTCCCAAAAAAAAAATTAAATTTAAATTTCATAAGACTAGGATGTAAGGTTGAGAAACCTTTCCTAAAAAAAATCTCCTTTGATTTTGACACATACTTATATACATACCTACCTACCTAATCTTGAAGTTGAAACCTTAGGCCATTAACATACTTACCTATTGCTTGTTCTTGAACCTTTTGTATATTGGTCCA
Source organism: Sequoia sempervirens (assembly GCA_007258455.2). Lineage (NCBI taxonomy): Eukaryota > Viridiplantae > Streptophyta > Pinopsida > Cupressales > Cupressaceae > Sequoia > Sequoia sempervirens. The sequence continues at coordinate 3,298 of VDFB02333814.1, read as the reverse complement.
AATTTGAAGCCTCATAAATTGCTTTGTATAAGTTTAAACCAAATGATATCTTTGTTTTAGGTTATGAAATTCTCCAAAAATTATATGTTCACAATTAGAAGGAATTAATGGAGTTCATAGATGTTTCAACATCTTGGGCCACAACTTACGTTTGTCCCTTCCTTGTCTTCTCTTGGAAGTTTGCAAAATTGGCAACCATGGAGCAACATAAGACTTCAAATTAGGTGTTATAGTTTTCACCCATTTATGGCCATCCTCATTAATTTTCATATTGAAATAACACTCTTACTCTTGAACCTAGTATAACAACAAATTTGGGTTAAGTTCACCTTTGAAATTTAAATGTTCCATTCCATTAAATCCCAAAATTACTACAATTTTTTTAATTTCTTTTAAGTCATTAAATTTTCATTCTCTTGTATACTTGAGATTTCATCTATCTATCAAAAAAGATAGGAATCCATCCATCAAAATAGGATAAGCATTCATCTATCAAAACGAGACATTTTTTATTCATCAAAACAGGATAGGCAAGATGCTCTAGCCAAAGACTTTAGACTCATACGAGTCACTCTTGGAGGACTGCATTTCCTAATGGAAGTGCATTGAGGTCCATTGATTAGGAGTATTCAAAAGAAAAGTAAGTAAATAAGAACTTGAAACCCACCTTAGAATTTTGGCCTAAGACTGTCAGGGAATCAAGCAATCCTTTGAATATACAAGGAATATTCAATATTTTATCCTTTCCCTTAATTGAATTAAATTCTCTTGATTAAATTATCTTGTATTTAAGGTTGTCAATTTCTCATGGTTACACCCTAAGCCCTAACTCTGAACGCCTAAGTACTAGGAGCATCCTTCGTTTCCTAGAGTGGCTACATATCCTGCTTCCAAACAGGATCAAGGCTTAAATATGTAGTTTGGTTTTCTATACTAAGTTTGATGTGAACTATTATGTGGGTATGCAGCTCTTTCTAGGGCCCCTTTTCCCCAAACAGTTCCTCTACAACTGCTACCCACGAAAGGATGCAATAATTATAAGTAAATAGTTATCACGACTATTACTTTTTTCCTATCAACTAATTCCTAGTCCTAAATTTACATCACCCTTGAAACTATTGAAACTAAATTTTCATCCCCATGATTAATATCCAATAAAATACGAATAACATAAACAATTTAAATAAAATTCCTTTGAATTTTATAAGAAGGTTTTCTAAGTTTGATCTAACAAATTTTGGTTTAATTGATTTATCTTTTTAGATTATTGATCCAAGAGAGATTACCCGTCCCTTGGATTTTAATACCATCAAGATGTCTCTTATTTCTCCTTGGTGATTTAAAGGGATGATGCCACAAACACTGTTGTTGTAGCTTTGTCAAGCTATAGATACAATAGCTCAAGAGCGACAACATTACCTGTAAATGTGAGCCAAAGGTACTATTGATACTGAATGCTATTGGTTTGGTTTCAATTCTTGATTAAAGTTTTTTAACTAACAAATGAAATATCCACTAATTACTTGTAAAATCAAATACTTTTAAAAATAAAAATAAATTAACACTAATGAACACTAAATTATATATTGAAAATAAAAATTTAAAATAACACTAATTTTGATCACTAATTAAATGTTGTGAAAATAAACAAATTAAGGCAATTTTAACTATTGAAATGAAGACTAAATTATAAATTTAAAACTAATATTATTTAAAAAAAAGAAGATAAATAAATAAATTAAAGAATTTTTTATTCATTTTGAGAAATCAATAAATAAATACTATTAAATGCAAGAATAAATAAATCAAGACAATATTAATAATTTTGAGAAATAGAAATTAAATTACTTTCTTTGAAATTGCTAATTTAATTTTGCAAAAGGAAATAAATTTTAACTAATTACTTTTAATAAAAAATTGCATTAATTTTATTCAGGGTAAATGCTTTACCAGGAGCTATGAACCGAATACAAACATTCAACCACCCAAATGGGTGGAACCTTGGTGGCAAGAACAAAGCCACCTATAAACCATACACCACGCCAAATACCAAACAAAAAATTGCATTAATTAAGACAACACTAATTATTTGAAATAAAATATTAAGCTATCACTAACTAAGTTTATAAATAAATCATTTGAAATTAAATATTAATTTAATTAATTACATATAACAATTAAGTTACTATATTATAGATAATAAAAGTTAAGGTGAATAGGGGATGACTCTGCAGTGCAAGACAAGTTGCAAGTAGTAGTAAAACTATTGTCCTGTGTTCGAATCCCACTGGTGGATGGTGGGACGAACACGCATTGATCACATATCAAAGAATGGTGGAGTGGATTGTGCACAAAGGACAGAAGAAGATCAGACACTACTACATGGTCAAAGTTGGAGGGAACGATGGAGAGGTGGAGCTGGCAGGGGTGCTCAGATGGAGGATTGATGTTGTAGGGAGCTTGGCGGGAATGCAGGCAGGCGAAGCAGACAGGCAAAGCAGACAGAGGAATGACGTCGGGTCTTGCAGGGAGATTGGTGGGAATGCAGGCAAGCATAGTAGACAAAGGAATGACGTCAAGACTTGTAGGGAGCTTGGAAGGAATGCAGGCAAGCATAGCGACAATCAAGGGATATGGAGGGTAATGGTTCAACGGCCACCAAAGATGACGGGCTCGACTGGCTGTAGGTGTATCGACAGAGGTAGTCAAGATTAATGGTGGAGATGAGGTCCCTCGAATGTGGCCTCACTGGTTCATAGCTCGAGTCAAAAGTGATCCGGGTGTTGCCCCTTAACAGCAATTCACCGAACAAAAAAAAGTCAAGGTGAATAACTCATAAATCTTCTAATTCAGCTTTCAATAGGGAAAAATCAAGATGCTCGTTTAAATATTGCTTTAAATCTTTGAGAAAAATATGAAATTTCTAATTAAATAATTGTTTAAGACCTTTTAAAGAGAAATTAAAACCAAGTTTATATCCTTTGAGATAAATCCAAATCCTTTGAAATAAATGAATTTAATGTTTTTTTAAAAGAATCTTGTAACAAATAATAATTGCCAATTTTGATGATATACTAAACAAGTATTAATTAAAATAATTCTTATGCATCAATTAAATCTAGCAAAAGTAATAAGAAAATCAAGGATAAACTAGCAATCGCACCTTGGTGTGCAATGGGTACGCCAAAGAAATGTGGAAAGTCATCTGGAAAAAAATTGATCTTTTTTAAATGATTTGTATTACATGAGATCATTTGGCATGTCATTTAGCAAATAATGTTTGTGCAACAAAGGTTTC